>JBAMBJ010000912.1:0-99518 GCA_037043495.1 Drosophila recens | reverse complement strand
AATGTGAAAATGCACCCAGGTTATTATTCTCATACCACAATGTTTGATGGTCCTGCAGGTGAATCTGGTCTGATATTCGGACTTTAACGGATACCTTACATGTTGTCGAGATCCTCGACCAGCAATAAAAATAATTTTGGACACATCCGACCACTAGAGGTTTCTTTATTTCCCTAGGGTCAATTCAGATGATCCTTAGCAAATCGAAATCGCTTTTGGGCAGGTATTTTTTTTAAAAACGGAATTTTTCACGGGCTTCTTTCTGCCAGATTATTATTTCACAAACATCTAAGAATGTTTTACACACTTTGGTCCATACCAAAGTCCTTTTTTTTAAGTGCTGCAGGAGCAAAAGGGTCGCGTTTCAAAAACCTCACTACTTTTGTCACTAGTCTTTTGGACATGGATCGAGGTCTTCCACATTTATCCTATATTGGCGACTACTTAATGGCGTTTCTGATTATGGTTGGCAATCATCTAATCAAATTTTTCCACTTCCTTAAACGTTATCCTTTTTGAAATAAATTTTTTATAGGAGCACGCTTTTCTGGAGTGCAATGCTTGCCACGCCCCATTGTATCAACTCTAAGCAAAATATTTTTTATACAATTTATAGAAAATTATCAAATTACAATTATAAATATCAAATCAAGTGTCTTTCCTGCTTAATATCCTTTTTTCCACTTTTAATGCATTCACTACTATTATTTTGACCGCCCATTTTTCAGACTATTACAAGAAAAAAATTGCTAAGTCGAAAAATAATAACTGTTCACTATCTTTGATTTCTCAGATGGATTTACAATATAATAACGTATCTTAAAAAAATTAAATAAAAAATTTGGATAAATTAAAAGTCTTTAAATTTTGAGCTTTTGTAAGTTCATTGCAGGCACTACTATTTTTTTGACCGCAGCTGTACATATGCAGTATGTACACTGCTTGCAGCGTAATGCGGAAATAAACTGCTTGCAAGTGGTGAATTTCTTTTTGCGGCAGATAAATCATTTTATAATCAAAAATATAGAATCGTTTGTTCTACGACTTTTTCGAAAAATCGCTAGTTTAGCGGGAAATCGCTAAAAACCGCTAAAATTGAAACCCTCATAGCGTCCAAACGATAGAAGCTACAGATATGATCTATATGTCGTTGAAAAGGTATTTCAAAGGGCTCTTAGGCATACCTTCAACGCTTATTTTTTATTTAAAAAGGTATAATGGGAATAGGACAGCAGCTGCAAAGTGTCATAGCAGCCAGATTTGAAGAGTGCTGATAGCTTATGCGCTGGGCATGTGTGTTTGTAAAGGGGACCAGTGTTGCCAGACACTTGTTTTAGCTGTACAAACAATAAACAAAATTGACAAAACTATACTGTCAAAAAATATTGCAATTTCAAAATTTCTGATGTCTTATTCAAAAATTTCTGATATCCCATAAAAAAACCTCTTTACGAGGTAAAAGTCTAGTGACGAAAACATTTTCATGCCCCAAAATTTCTGATATCCAATTTTGTGACGAATAATATTAAGTTTTACACATAAATTATTTTAAACAAAATTTTTGCATTCGGCACTGCGCAAAACAGTGAGTTTTATTTGGTATTAGAATTGAGGCATTTTAGCGCAATGTGCCGAGTGCCAAAATTTTGTTTAAAATAATTTATGTGTAAAACTTAATATTATTCGTCACAAAATTGGATATCAGAAATTTTGGGGCATGAAAATGTTTTCGTCACTAGACTTTTACCTCGTAAAGAGGTTTTTTTATGGGATTGTGCCCTACAGTTAAACAGCTGCAAAAACTTGCAGCTTCTACAGCAGCTAAATGGGAAGAGGAGTGAAGTGGAGATCCGATATGTGCAGCTCTTTTGATTTGCCCAAATGTTTTGACACAAAATGCACAAATGCAAACTTCAATTAGAGTGCAGCTGTCGGAATGTCCCCAATTGCCTACGAGTATGCCTGAAACCTTGCAGTCCTTTTGGTCCATCAGCATCCTGATCCTCTAAGCCTACTTCTGCTTCTGTTGTTGTTACTCTTGGCTAAATGCAAAACATATTTCAGGCAGCAAGGTTTGGCATATTGACAGGCGCATAATTAACACTATTATCAACACAAAAGTGACAAGACCGCAAAAGGCGAGAGAAAGAGAGAGACGTTTAGTAGATAGAGAGGCATATAGAGATAGGTTAGATAGTGATGCAGAGAGTCTGTGTTGCAGGCAATATATTTTGTGGGCCATTAAAATTGAACGAGCCGACCAGAGGCATAAGTTTTGATTACGCTGCGGCCAACCTACATAAGCCTAGGGCTTTATCTGTCTGCCCAACTGTGAGTTGTGTGTGTGTGAAGTGCTGATTTGCATTTGGTCCCTCGTCTAAACCATATGCTACATAATATAATTGTCTTGCTGTGGTAGGCAATAGTGGGCTAGAGGAGAGTGATGGGGAGGTTGTCGCTTACAGCTGTGCAACAAATCAAATTGCATAGCAAAAATTATGCGATTAATAATTATAAATATTACAACAATAGCAACACATAAATTTCCTACTTTCAAATGAAAGTTGGCCAATTTGGCAGTTGCTTTTCAATGGTTCGTTGACTCGTTGCCCAAACGCATCAACAACAATAACAATAGCTCTCGAATGAACGTTAATTAAAGTTAATTTCTAAACGACTCACGCGGCGTATGCGCAATTTTTCGCTTTGCAATCATTGTTAAAATTGTGCGTGGTGATGATTGTCTACTTATACACACACCCAAACATGTTGTCTTCTTCGTTTGCTACTTCCACTTGCTGTTTGCTTAGTTTTATTTCGTGACATGTTTGTTGCACAAACTTTTCGTCTGTTGTCAGCAACAATTTTCTCAGTAGTTGTAGTCAAAGACTTGAATTGACTCTTGCCACCAAAATGTGTTGACTCTGTGGCCAAATTGTTGTGGCAATTTGTTGCTTGCTCCGCCCTTGCGCACAAAATTATGCCTGAAAAATTTCTCATAAATTCAAATGAAGTTAAGTTGTTATTTATTTATCAAAATTGCAGGATATGATGAAACTTTATTCAGTTATTTCTGTTCTGTTTTAAACATAAACGATCTTTGATTTTTATATTCTTGTTTTGCTTTATTGTATAATAATTTAAATTGTAATACTAACCCATTTTTTTTTAAATTTCTTTCTCTTTCTAGGTAAGTTTACGCATGACCCAATATAAAAAACAATAACTGAAAGTGTTGTAAGTACTGTTGGTAATTCATTTGCATAACCACAACAAGAGAACGAGAGAGAAGCTGACAGAGACGGGGAGAAATTGCCGTTGGGGTACAAACTACAGCATCGTTTGCATATTGTTGATAAATTAAAAATGTAACAAGCTTTGCAGCTTCTGTGCTGTAAAACCGCACAGAAAATCCATAAAAAATCTATTTGTGAAAAAAATCGACTTACTACATGCCTGATGAGAGGATGGCAAGGCCAACAAGCGTGGGGGGGGGATCAGGGCAACTATTCGAATAACATGAAAATTCCATCATATGCCAGGGTCAGGCATTTAAAAGATATTTTTATGCCGCCCATTTTGTTGATGTTGCTGTTGCATTTTCCATTTTCCATTTCACATTTAGCAGCAACATTTTTCCAGCTTTAACCCGAGACCAACGAGTCCAGGCCATAAAAAATAGATTTGTTTTAGTGTTCTACTTCCTTCTCTTTCCCCTCCCCCATTTTGTGTGTGTGCTTCGCGTGGGCATTTATAAATTAAATAGTAGTCGCAGTCGATTTAGACAGCAGCTTTCCCCTCCCTCTGTACATTTCTCATTCTGTGCGTGTTATCCAGACATAAAAATTGCAGCTATAACCGGTTTAACTGTTATAACTATAACTGTTGTTGTGGCCTGGCCGCCATTTTCGCCATTCGCGTCCTTCCTTTTCCCGTGCACTGCAGGAAATCAAAGTTTATGACATTCACTCGACCACAATTTCAACAACTGTCCGCCAGATTACAATGTGGGCAGAAACATGGGTACATGGTATATAGCATGGAAACGGACAGTTGCCTCTACTATTGTGTGAGACCACAAATTCGGTGATAAGTTATGGAATATACCCAAAATATATAAGGGCTATAGTACTATTTCAAGCTGAGTAAAAATGGCTAGAATAAAATTAATACAAATATGTAATACAGATCCTACAAATTATCGATTGCAATTGATGTTTTTTCTAAATTTAGAGTACAACTATCGATAAAATCTATTTTTAAGTATTTTTGAAACACTTGAATATCGAAAAATACAACACAAATTTGTTTACACAAGAATATTGAATGAAGTATTTTAATGAACTCCACTTTTAGTTGGCATTGTCATTTCGTTATGTCATAGTCGAGTTTTCTTTATATTCCCCTGCATAACACTCCTCCCTGACACCTTTTGGAATAACGCTCAGCAAATGAATTATTTCCTAATTGATTTGCGTGCATATACCGCACACACCGCAATCAATCGCAACCCTAGTCGACCTTCACGACAATCACGACAATCTCGATAAAACCTCAAATGCAACACCACAACTTACTGAACTATCTATCTATCTATACAAACATGACTACCATTGTCCACCCGCTCATTTTTTCCTTTCTGCTGTCAGCTGGCAATCATAAAAAACCAAATAGAATGCGTTTCAATATTTATTGATTAACTGTCACGTTATCTGTGGGAAACCTTTCACTAACTTGCCCAGCCGGTAGTTACCGTTCAAATACGGCCCTAACCCCGCATGAATCTCTAGCTCATAAATGTCAGAAACTTATCAAACGTTGCTGAATAAATCAACAACAACAAAATAAGCAAAGTTGCACTAAACACTAAACAGAATCGTGCCCATCAAATGGCTTTGGGGCAAGCTGATTTCAGCTGAGAGCTTTTAAGGAAGGAGGAAGAAGTAAAAGGTGCAGGTCGAGGTGTTTTGTGTACAAAAGTTAAACAAAATGGGGGTGTGGCAAAGAAATATTAAAAACAATTTAACCGGCTCGAAAAGTTGCTTGAAAGAAAGTGTGAAAGAGCAGCCAAAAGCAGGTGAAAATGTCAACGACAATTGCCAACGCCAGGTGGCGCTGTGTGGTGGTGCCAAACAAAAAAAGAAAATATAACAACAACTACAACAACAATAAACAGCTAGGCAACCTAACAATGAGAACAGCAACAACAACAACACACACATTTGCATAAATTTCAAGCTACCCGCAGCGGGTAAAAGTTGTGCGGCAAGCGCTGAAAGTGATTTACATCAACACCACACAAACACTTATACACAAACACACACACACACCTAGCACACACACCTACACAACCTAGCCAATACTCGTGGTGTTTCCTTTGCTATTACGTTGGCTCGTTTGTTGCTTAAGTTCAGTTTAACTTTTCATAAACTTGCAACACGCCTCCCCTTCACTTTCCCCTCTCTCCTCCACCTATTCGCATTTTGCAGGTTTTCGGCTACTGTTTTTTGTTGTTTATGGAGGGAGGCAAGGAAATTGTAAGGTTAGTGCAGCAGAGAAGAAGTAGAGAGGGGGTTTTTTTTCCTTTTTATTAACCACATTAGTTGATTTTTGTCACGCGAAACTTTTTGCCTGCTAAAAATGTGATTTATGGCGAATTTCTATACACACTCAATTGTAGGTTGTTGTTGTGCTACTTTCTCATAATGTTGTTGTTGTTGTTGCATATTTTAACAATTTATTTATTTAGCACCAGGGCGACTTTTATATAAATGCGCCCTCCCTGTCTTTTCATTTGTTCTCTACATATATTTATAGAATGTATTTTTTATGAGTATGCGAGACTATTTAGCGGGTGTTGCCCCCACTTCAGATCTCACACACTCATATACCATTCCCTCCACTTGTGTCCTGCGTTTAGTTATTCTAATTTTATGTGTTTAGCTCTTAAGCAGCGCAAAAGAGATAGACGGAGGACTAGAAGAGAAAGAGAGAGAGAGAGAGAATGGGAACTTGAAGTTTGGTTTTCGGAGCGGGCAAATTGTGCGTGTATTTGATTTAATGGGGCCTGGGCACATTTTTATTTATTTATTTCACTGGAATTTAGTCAACAATTTGTTTGATTTGATTGCGCTTTGTAGGAAATGAGGGACATTAATTGGACAGCAAACAGAGAGCCAAGCAACAAAAATATAAAACAATTCCGAGCAGATACTTAGGGACACCTTTAGTTTAGGCCATTTCTTTAAAGTGCTTGAAGTAATAGATACAATTTTGAGTTGAGACTTGGCAACAGTTAATAAAATAAATTCAATAAGGTGAATGAAAGATATGTTTTGAGCATATGCTTGCTCTTTGTCTGAGCAGATCAATTCAGTTTTTCTTTTTTCTTTTCGGTTGAATAACAAATTATTGAGAAAAACCGATTGAGTACTCAAAATATGAGAGTCACTAGGTGAACAAAAAATGAAAAGCTCAGTTCAAACGGTCATTCATTTTTTTCTTATGTTCCACGTTATTTTATGTTATACTTCTTAAAATTTTGAAAAGTATACCCATAATTAGTGGCATCTTGCCCCCAAGAATAGTATGAATACCCTATTTACGCCCTGTAAACATAATAAATTCACATACATATATTATAATTATTTATTCTGTGTTAAGCTTCATGGGTTCTACTTCAATGTAATCGTTGCTCTCAACTTCTTCCACTAATTCAGCATGTTTTGCATTTAAATGCCGTTTTAAATTTGTTGAGTGCGATCCTGCAAGTTTTACGCCGCATACGGTACTTTTATTTAATTCGCTCAATTTTAAATTGACAGTTTACAACCCGAGCCCTTTACTTTTTAAAAATTGATTGTGGTTTGAAAATGACCGATTTGTTCAAAAACTGTGTGAACGGTTCATTTATGACACTTAAGTAAAGAGTCAGTAAATAACAGTTATTTTTGAACAACAAAAAACGGTCGACTGTTATTTGCAAGCTCTGGTTTTGAGAGAGTATAAAATATATTAAATTAAAATAGATATTGATATTTCGATTGATAAAATTATTAATTATTGATTGAAATTAGCAACAGTATTGTATTTCAAAAATTTATTTAGATAGCAATTGAAGTTAACATAATATCGAATTTCCGTCAAGAATATGTTTCTTCACGTTATCAACTTGAGTTGTTCATTCTGCAATTACATGAATTTGCTTTACAATTGACTTTACCCTCTTACATTTAAGTCACATTCGTGCTGACAGCTGATTTCGATTGGTTTGATATATTTCATTAGCTTTCGATTTGCCATTGTTGCTACTCTTAATTGTTGTTACGTGTCGAGCAAGCCAAGTACAATTACTGGGCTTAATTAACCTTTTTGATATTGGCTGCAATTAATAATTATCAATTGGCAAGTACTCTAATTGGCAATAAATTAGTTACGATACGCAAAATTAAATAAGTACAAAAGCATGGCATGCTTAGAGACAAGTCTTCGACAAGTGGCCACTGGCCGCATCTACAATATTTGCATGCAACAAGGATGAGCATGATGAGGACAGCTTGCGAGAAAGTTTCAACTGAGATAGTCATCGGCTTTAAGAAGGTCCTTCTGGCAAGGACATGTCGCTGCCTGCCATACAATAAACATACATATTTTTTATTTCTGCTCCTTGCTGCTTCCACGTGGCATGTTGTTTGTGTAGTGCAAAACAAACAGCAGCAAATGCTCAAAGTAGCAAAAATCGATAACCTGATTTTCAGACGACAAACAAAAGGCAACAAGAACAAGTACAACAGGCGATAGGTGGCAGCCGACAGACGACGGACGACGGACGACAGGCGTAGTCGACACACGTTTCCTTTACTTGTCAGCGCTCCCCACCCACTATATAGCATATATGTGTGTGTTGTGTGCTAGCGTGTATGACTGCGTATGCCGCCCACAAATGTAGGCAACAAATTCTGCTCGCCTTACATACATTTTTAATGTATGGCTCTCCAGATGGCGTGTGTGTGTGTGTGCGTGTGTGTGTCTAGTACATAATAAGTGGCATATAGAAGTGGCAACTGTGACTGCGCCATTTAGTAGCGGAATGAAATAACTAAACAGAAAAAATGGCGAAATAAAAGTTCTAAATGAAATTAAACCACATACGAGCTCTCGTGTATGACCATGTACATAAGTATGCCCATTTGCGAGTGCATGTGTGCGTGTGTACATGTTGTGTGTGGCTTTTTAAAGTGGTCTGCAAATGGGGGAAAGTAAAGTTAATGACTGCGGTGGCTTGTGATCATTTTGTGGTCAACCTGTCCTAGTTCACATTGTAAAAGTTAAACTACAGTTCAGTTTCAATTATTATTATTTATTATTATTATTATTTTTTTATAAAATAATTATATTTAAAATATTGAAGAGCACTATAGTTTACTATGGAACTGTGTAAGTTCAAAGAAATATATTCAAAGAAATATTATCAGCGCAGTATTTAAAGCTTTTAAGAAGATAAACCACATCAAAACCAAAACAGATTGACACCGTTTGACAGTTTTGCGGAATCGAGTTTAAAGAAATGAGCAAACCCCAATTACGTGATTAGTTGGTAGCTCTAGACACCATTGCAGGTGTGGCCTTACCTTAAATTGTATTTCGCCTTGCATCAGGTCAAAATGAATGCAATCAGTTGCATCCAATCTGCGGGCCTGACGAAAAATATGTTAAAAAATACACATGCTTCAATAAAAGAGATGGATTGAAAGAATAAAGGAATTGTACAGAAACTAATTGACTTTCTAATAGTTGATCAAATAGTTTGTCCAGAAAATTTGGCAGACAATTGAAAGTTTTTAGTCACACACAAAAATCTTTCACCAAAAACTTTTGGGACAACACTTTTTTTTTGCTGCTTTCTTCCCTGCACACTCAGTTTCCGGCGTTACCACTTGTTTGTTATGGCAAATAGTTTTAATGGGCGGCGGTTTAATGGCAAACGCGCACAGTTACAACTTTTGCCGGAATCTGTGGGAAGACAATGCCCAAAAGCCTCAATTTGCGGCAATTTGTTATGAAATTCAAAAACAGTCACTTTAGCGGAAGAGTAGTGGGAAGAGAAGGCAGTGAGGGGCTTTAGCGAGGAGTCAAAATCGAGTGGGCCAAACTCGTCCTTCTGGCCAATTTGCAAGGCAATTAAATTTGACTGCTTTTTGGCTCGCAATGCTTGTGAAAAACTGCATAAATAAACACTTTCAAAGCCAAGCCACGCCTCTACGCCTCCACAGCGGTACCCCGGCCTACATCTGATATCGCCTGCTACTTTGTAATTTCGTGATTGCGCATTTATGGCTTCATTTTGAAGGTTTTTTATGCGCCGCCCCATCTCCATCTCTCGAGCTCAGCCATGCAGAGTCTGGCTGGATGGCAGGCTGGATGGTTCCTTTCTTTTGTGAACCATTTGCTTGAGGGGCAAGAGAAGTTCTCTTGTGAGGCAGTGGCAAAGTGGAGAGGACAGCTTTTTTGGGGTAATTTGCAGCGTCCTTTGAACCCGCGCTTATCGCACTCAGCTTGCACAGCTTGGGCCATATTTTACGTAAATGTCCTGTTCATGTAAATGATGCGGTGGTCGCGGTGATTCCGGTTTTCACTCTTTATTTCCTTGGCATCCCATGCTCTATCTCTTTCCCCTTGTGTCTCTGTCTTTGAGTGTCTGTCTGCCTTCCTTTTTAACTCACATTTCCGTTCCCATTTCGATTTCGATTACTGTAGTCCATATATCAAAAGCGTCTTAACCACACACACTGAGAAAAATTAAGGTTACATTTACTTAACGCTCTCCAAGATTCCTTTGCATCCTCTTCCCTCCCTCTCTCTTTCTCCCACTGTCAGAGCACTCATTAAATATGTCAACAAACGAATGAAGGAAATTGCGTAATATCATTAATAATATAAGTAGGAACTCAACTTAAGGGAAGTCGTTGTTGGTTGACTCGAATGTCGGAAGTGGGTTCTCAACCAACTGAGTGCCCACTGAAACTGTTGCAACAACAAAATCAATTACAGAATGCATCACACCGATCATTAAATTTGCAAGTGTTTAAATAATGCGGCAACGTTGCTAGTTATAGCAACTGTAAACTTATTGTATTATGTTCTTACTTGCAGCAAATTAAACTATTTAGTTACTCAACCTTGTAGAAACTCGACTAACGTAGTTCATATCAAAATCTTAGAGATTGGTCGGTTCGATAGAATATGAACTAAGTCTTGTTTTAATGAATATTTTAAATATATTACGATGTGTTCCAGAATTTGACTTGATTTCATGAGCCAGGCAGTTGCGTGGTTGTAGATGCTCTGTGATGACAATTTCCAGCCGTGCATTAGCAACAACTCATTCAATCAACAAACAGTAGCTAAGCCTGTCATTATGTCCTGCTTCCGTTGCTGCTCCAATTCCTGCACTTCGCAGCACTTAGCCAGTTTTGAAGTGGACACTCGCCAGTGACTTGGCAACTACTTCAACTGCGCTTTAATTAAATATCAATTACTCAGTCAGCTAGCTTCACTGCGAGCTGAAAGGCAATCAATTAAGTACGCTTAGTTGTGTCCACTCACCAAGAGCACCCACCTTACCACCTCTTCTTCTCTCTCCTACTTCTTCGTCCTGGCAACAATTCATCAGAATATTCGTCCGCTGTCTATCTATCAATTCGCTAAAAAAAAAAAGCGAGAGTGCAGCACAAATATTTGTAGTTGACGCTAAGGCGGCGCAAACCAAATTGAATGTGGAGGACACTCGTGGAAACCCCGTTAATGAGACAGCCGGAGGGGAGAGAGGGGTAGGCGGGTTCGGCTAAACAAGGGAAAGTGGTGCACAAACGACTTGTAAACAAAATTAATGCCACAAACAACAAACATTAGGCGCACTTTTCGTGCCGCATTGCGTGGCTCATTAGGCGCGCCGGGGCAGCAACTGAAATACCAACAAAGAGGAGAATAAACCAATGAACCACCTCCATTTACCATTCACCACTCGCTACTCGACATTCGTTGCTGTTGGGTGACTATTAAAGCGAATTACTTAATGACCACACGCGTGTGCTTTTTCGATGCCTACTTTTAGGCGCAGACCACACCCATACAACCAAGCAAATAAACACACGCAGACACATGGCCAAGAAGTTTGGTCAGCGCTTTCTTTAATTTGAGTTTGGGCTTCACTTTCCTCTGGTTTGCTTTCATTTCCTTGGGCCTCTATGTGCGTGATTACTGTTTGTATATTGCTTTTTAATTTTGCTCGTTACTCGCAATTTGAGGTCGGACGTGTGGCAAGAAGAGAACAGCGATCCCCATAACTCACAAGAGGGCAAAAGAGAGAGAGAGAGAGAGAGAGGAAGTGAAAATGCGAGCGATACGTGGCATGGATTTAACTCATATTTGTAGTTTTTATTTACGCCACAACTTTTGTCACTCACTCACATCATATTTCATTACTTGTGGCGCCACTGTTAGTTGCAAAACTTTTTTACAACCTTGCTGACAAAGTCATGCTTTACAGTTCCCTTTTTCTATTAAACTGCACATAGCTCATAAATTTAAGGCACTCCAATTGATACCACGACCAAATAATTTTCCACACACCATTTTCTCATCTAGATGAACTTTACTTTCAAGGTAACAGAGTTGCTTGCAACTTCAATACAGTTGCTAGGTAGCAAAAAGAAATAGAGATGGGGAATGCTTTTAATTTGCAATAAAGTAGAGAATATCCTAAAGAGAGAAAGAGGCAAAAACCGAGAAGCTGAAGGTGAGAAATTGTCAGTGAAAAACTGAAAAAAGTCGCGAGAGAAAGTGTCGTAGAAATGGAAAATAGAGAGAAGCTGTAAGCGAGAAGCAGCAAACGAGAATCTTCAAGGAAAGTAGCAACGAAAAGCGCATTTTAAGCTTCTTATTAAATTAAGCTGTCCATAAATTAATTATTTTAAAACGATTCTTTATAATTATTTTCAAGCCTCCACTTTTCACAAAAGAGCATTAGAGACAGGTTCACAAACACGCAGCTTACTAAGTGATTTCAATTAAGAATTCGATGCGCTCAATAAAATTGACAGTATCAATGGATACTTCAATCGATATAAAATTGTGCCAATTAGGCAAAAAGGCAAAACAATCAAAGTCGAATACATTTTTGTAGATGTGCGTCGCAACACTTGAAACTGGAAATAAAGACGGATACGGATTCAGATACTGAATACAGAGTTGAAGTTGGAGTTGTAGTTGGAGTTGGTCTCGTTGGCACCGTAATTATAAATCAACTAGCTGCCCCACCTGCAACACAGCAACTAATCCACTCAACTAAAAGCAGCAAAACAACATTAAGAGACTTGAAGTTTCACAATTTTTTTTTTTTTGCGTTCCTGTTGTTTTACTTAGCTTTGTTTTGTTTTGTTATGCGACCCAGTTGCAACAAGTAAGAGCAAAGCGACAAGGGTAGAAAATGTTAAGGGTTGCCTGCTGCTAGCCGTAAACACACAGGACAGGAGGAGGGTAAAGAAAAGTGGGGTCACTTTCACCAAACAGAAACTTGGTGGGCGTGTGGGCGTGAGTTGGCTTTCCCCTGTGTATGACATCAGCTATAATTTCCATTACGAGTCGAGTCGAGCACTGAAAATTGTACACCTGGGAGCTTATTAAGTCGCAAAACTGGGCAAACTGGGTAAATGTAATGTAATGCGCAAATGAAATGAAATAAAAATGTCCAAACCAGGGGCAAGTACCAAAAGGGGAGGGAGGGAGGTAGAGAACTAGCAAATTACGACATGCAAAAGAAGCCACACGAATGGAAAAAAACTAAAACTTGTTGATATTAGAGAGGGCTGAAGAAATTAAAGTTGTTTGAGTGCGCTGAGTGGCCTTCAACTTGTCACCGGAGATGCCCCAAAAACCTGATTCAAGCTGAATAATTCAATACATATGTGATTTGGCATACTATATAGACAGACCTCATTCACATAATGCTCAATGCTTCGAAATGTGATGCGTTTCAGCAGCATGCGAGATGTTTGGGCATCGTAAATAACGCACTCGACGGCCATTTGCATAAATCACTTGTGAGAGTGAGCATAAAATTATAGTACCATTAGTTGTGGATGGGAATGAACTGAAGACACGAGTCGGATAATCATCAATGATACGCCTGAGCTGGTCACATTGTCAAGTAAATCAAAAGCATTGCATACTTTTATGCGGCATGAAATTACATAATATTTCACACGGCTTTCGCTTTCTTTCTGTTTTCAATTTCGCTTTTAATAATGCGAAGGATGAAGGTGGCAACCGTGGCAGGACAACCAGGGAAATAAAGAGAAGCCCGGCTCAGATTTCAGCGCTTATTTGGTTTCTGATTATTATTTTATGCCCTGTGAGTTCAGTGCGAAAACAAAGGTAAATTGCAGTGACCGTGGTGGGGAGGGGAGTACAAGAAAGAAGTCAAAAGAGGAGAGAGAATTTCACGCGTCACGCGCCTCAAAGTATGCAGCATGATATTTGCTTTTATTGCTGCGTGCCAAGTTTTCCATGTTCCCTGTAACTGTAAATGTTACTGCTGTAACTGTAGATGTTGTGCGCGTGTGTGTTTGCCTGTGTGTGTTATTATTATTTTATTTTTGCAATCTTTTGCCACGTTTCGTTTCGTTTGGTTCGCTTCAGTTTTTATACTTTTATTTGAAATGCCTCTGCGCCATTCATCAATAATTCACATTGATTTCTTTTTTATATTTTTGCTTCTCATTTCCCTTTTCCTCCTGTTAACTTGTCCAACATTTTTCGTATCATTTGCTCTTTGGCGGCTTCGCTTTTGTTTCAATTCAATTCGCGTGTAAACAATTGACAGAATACCGCGGGGAAACGCTAAAATTGGCGTTTTCTTGAGGTTATGTTCGACAATCTAATGGCAATTAAGAATACCTGAGTCCGATGGTGAGAAATTGTGCTTATGAATTAATAAAAATTAATGATTTTCCTTGTGTTTTTGTTCAAGTCAACACTAGTTTTTTCGTGCACTCTGTCAATTGTTGAAATAAACTGAAGTCTTACTTTATGTATTCAAATCGAAGTGCTGTCTGCACACTTGATAAGGCACTTTTAAGTGCTTTAAAGTACTTGAATGTCCATATGAAAAGCATGAGTGCTTTCATTATCGAGCTGAAATGCAGTCGCGGCACTTGGGGATGCCGACTTGTTAAGTGGCCATTTATTAGTTGCAACTCTGCGCCAATTTAAATTGATTATCTCTGCTCTTAAAGCATATTACAAAATAAAAAATATATAAATAAATAAAATAACACTCACACATTGTTGTTGTTGCTGACGTTACACCTGGCAATGATATGACAACCCTGCAACAGACAACGCCGAGAGACGAAGAAGATGGGCATACGAATAGCATTCACTCATGCGTTGCCATGTTGCTTTTTTATTTGCCTGCTTTTCTGCATGCTCGTTATACAAGAGGTATCTTGTATCTTGTATCTTATATCTGCACTTGTGTGTCTGTGTGTGTTTGGATATCACAAGCTGATTTGATTGGATTTGATTTAATTTTCCAATTGAAAACACTTGATCATGTTTCTCCATGTGTCCTGACTGTCTCTTTGAATCAATGCTGGAATAACACGAGCTCTCTCAACAGTGTAGTGCAGTTATTATAGAGCCTGCTGCCGTTGAAAGATATACATAAGTAAGCATCTACTTATATTTATGGATGTTGCGCCTTATTATGTCGCAGATTTTCTCTGCAAACAAGACAAATTGGTTGTGGCGCAGCGTAAAATGTGTTAGATATGGGATAAAGTGTGTGAGGAAATAATTTTTAAGTTTTAAGCATATTTAGAGGAATAAAAGTTTTATCAATTTTCCAAATTTATTTTTATAAATCAAATTTTGTTACTCACATTAATGAATCGATGAATCAAAATAATTGGGCGATAAATACAATGAAATAAATCGATGATCATAAGATATCAGTCTCTTTTCAGTTCATTAGAGTTCTTTGTTTCTACATTTTTCTGTTTGATAAATTATCAACATAATATAAACAAATAATATAAATAAATAATATAAAGTAAATATAAACAAAATACATATTCTTATGTACATATGTTATTCAATCAACAGTACTTGCAGCATTAACAGTTCCTTGATCCTTACTATTGCCACTTGTAAACGATGAATTAATCATTAATGTCTTTCCCCTGTGCTTGCAGCAACTATTTCGGTCACAGAATCCGGGCTTAGCGGCTGCTGCCGCTGCAGCCACATCGGCGGCGAGTGCAGCGGCTGCGGCCGGTGCTGCACCAGGTGCACCAAATGGCACAATGCAGGCATCGCAGCAACAGCAGCAGCAACAGCAACAACAGATGCAAATGGCGGCCGCATCGCAACAGTTTTTGGCCGCACAACAGGCGCAACAGAATGCGGCATATGCGGCACAGCAGGCGGCACCGTACGTTATCAATCCGGGACAGGAGGCGACACCGTATCTGAGCATGATTGCTGCCGCTCAAATGCCCCAATATTACGGCGTTGCGCCCTGGGGCATGTACCCGGGCAATCTGATACCACAGCAGGGCACACAACCGCGTCGCCCCCTCACGCCCTCGCAACAGGGCGCCGAGAATCAACCGTATCAGGTAAGCAATTGATATCGAAAAGTTGCCAATGGCAGTTGTAGATATTTTGGGGGAAATGGGGGGCTGTAAAAGAGCTTCGATGTGTATAAAGATCCAGTGTAAATTGTTGTACACATATATTTCGCATTTAACGTTGATTTTTAATTATTGTATAGTTAACCTACAACTTGACCTAAAACGTTGTATTTTTTCTCTCTTCTTTTTCTATATCCACGTAAAAAATAAAAATAAAAACAAAAAAAAAAAACAAAATGCTTCATAACCACAAAAACAAAAAACGAACAAATATCAAATGCTAACCCTGTATAAAACAAAAATCTGTGTATAAAATCAAAAAACCGAAACCAAAAGGTCATACCGGCCTTCTTCGATCAGAGCGGTTCGCTTGTGATGGGACCACGCACCGGTACGCCCATGCGTCTGGTTAGCCCCGCCCCCGTTTTGGCGGTGCCACCAGGTGCCGCACGTGCCGGTCCGCCGCCACCGCAAGGCCCACAATTGTATCCACCACAGCCGCAAACGGCCCAACAGAATCTCTACTCACAGCAGAATGGTTCCAGTGTCGGAGGTAAGCCAAATATCATAATAACCCAAGCATTCAAAACTATCTAATCCTTAACCCTACTGTATAGTGTTATATATATATGTTTACAGATTATGTACATAGTTAAGCATACAGTTTAGATTAAGTATCTATATCAGCGGTGGGCACGAAATCTGAATTCGCGAGCACAACAATAACAACGACAACAACAAAAACAGCGAGTCTTTTGTGCGACTTCATGGCGCCGAATAGGCAGGAAAATAGTTGGGAGCAGTCGCTGCTCCCGGAGCCACTGCGTGCCCACCGCTGATCTATATGTATAAAGAGCATTTTTCGGTCTGGTCATATAACACCCTCCCATCAAATTAATCAAGCCATAACTAAAAATTTTAGTCGAAAACTATGACAAGTGAAAGATAGATACTATAGATATAAATACAAATACAGGCAACAGTGATAACTATTGGATGGACTTTCACTTGACGCATTTCTGTTTTTCTTTTTCGAGGTGCGGCCCCAACTTGTCAGCATATTATACAGTCATAACAATGTAATGCAATTTATAATTTCAAATTTCATTTCCATTATTTTGCGTGTCTGACTGCGTGTGCGCTACAGTTGCAAAGTTAAGGCATATCAGTTGAGTAAAAAAAAGAAGGGAATTTAATCAAGTTGCCTTTCTTCATAACTAACTAAAATGTAGAAAAATTAATGCCCAAATCAGTAATATCTCTTAAGTAAATTTCATTTGAAATGTGAAAACACTTCAACTTATTCAACCTTATCACTTGCATTTGCAGGGTATAGGCAAATTCTGTTAGTGTTATTGTCGCCGCACTAAGCGAAACACCAACTGTTTTTGTCAGTAAATATTTTCTTGTTTTTCATAAATATCTAATGGAGAAAACAGCAATAACGAAATGTGGGGGAAAAACAATAGATGAAAACTAAAAGCAAATTGCATGCCAGCACGCAAAATGTTATTACTCCTATTGCCCAATGCCTTGCCAACTTGCAACTTGCTACTGCAGCAGCAACAGCAACAACTAAAACTAGAGCTGCAACAACCAACGACAACAATGTTATCCTTACTCATTCAACTTGCTCTGTCAGCCGTCGACTGAATCATGCAATATGTAAAGAGTGTAGTTGGAATTCGTTATGTGTCTATATGTTGGTGTATGTGTAGCTGCAACGCGCCATAACGAAACTCTTCACTTTAAAAGTGATACAATAGTTTGGATTACGTTTATGCGTGAAGAAAACGCGAATTGAAGCTTAGATTTTTTATATTCTTGAGTTCAAATATCCTGTACAAATTATAGCTTCGATTCTTTACAAATAATTTAGGAAATAAAATTGCGCTAGTTTTAGTCGTGTTAAAATTTCACCATGATAAACTTTTTAAAAATTATAATTTTAAGATAAGATTTAACTAAACTATCAACTGTATCAAAGCTTCTGACGCATAAACGAATGAATGTGCTCAGTGTATGTTTTGAATTTAGTTTTATGCACCCAAAAATAACATTTTCAATAGAATTGTGAGAATACACTTTGAGTATGAAAGTGGAAGTCGTGTTGAGGAGGAGTGTCGTTGGTAACCAGAAGCTTCAAACTTGGCAAAGGCATAACAGTTGACGGCTGTTTTTGTGTTATTCATGTTGTTGTCTCGCAATTTGTTGTAAATTTATAGAATTTCAAATTATAATTAATAACGTCAGTCATGCAATGAAATTGTACACTTTCGATTCGAATTTATATCTTTCTAAGTGCTTAATGGTAATTTTTTGCCCTTAAAATACTTATTCAGCTTTTTAGCCTGTCATATTGGTCAGATTGTTTCACTAAAAATAAAGACCAGTTAAAGTCCGTTTAAGCCAATATTGAATTATTGAGTTCGTTAACATCAACTGCATTAAGAATCGAAGTAAAAATCAATTTAATCTTTACGTCGACCGCATGAAATGCTGCTTAATGGACGCAACTCCATTTTTCACAACAATTTTCATCGACAATTTTCCCGTTAATGGGGCGACTCTCACATTAATTCATTAATTAAGTTTCCCTTCATGTGGAAATTTCTCATTTTACGCTGACGCATCCCATATGACATATGATTACAATTTGCAATTATTGTGCAGATGTCATACCCTGTAATTGAGTATATGATAGCATTATTTTTTGATTTAAGCACTAAAATTCGTGGTAGTTGTTCATACTCCAGATCTTCATCGACAATTTCATTGCATCATGCTTAGCGTGACTAAGTGAACTGTGCCACACGTGGCATGCCACACTATGCCCACTTCTAAGCGCTGTGCCATATATCCCTCTCGAGTCTATCTTTCGACCTGACAATCAGTCAAAAATCAATTAAGTGCATTTGTCATTCTGGTCTTCTCTGTGCGGTTGCTTGACATGCTTAGGGTCCAAGTCAACAACAGCAACAACAACAACAACAACAAAGGGGAAAATAACGAGAACAACAGTCAAGTGTGCAGGTGATTGCGAATTGGATCCTCTCCAGCATGTGCCTTGGGTGCGTGCATTGTCCATGGTCATACGAGAGCTGTCCCAACAATAACTGACATTACAGAGAAAATCAGTAAAATGTTCTATAAAGGAAGGGTATAACAATTTAAAACTATAAATATTTTCCTTTATGTAATAATTAATTTATTTTAAAAGGTAGCAAAAGTTTTACAACTTACAAATTAATTTCTTTCTATAAATTATTTATATTAATATCGCAAATCAATCCAGCCATTCAAAAATGACACCAATTAACACCATTTCATTTTTATTAATATAGATAAGCTTAGAATTGTTTCAAGCTTATTAATTTAATTATTTATTTTACACCTAGTGCTTCAAGTTTCAAGGAACTTATGATTTTTATAACTATAATACAATGGATTTAATCCTATTATTGGTATTACAATTGTTTTAAAATAACTTATACTTAATTTAAATATTGTTAATTGTTATTGCTCTGATAAGACTGGGTACCTTTGAAACTACCCTCGTTGACTCAGCCCACATAACGTACAAATACACACATGCACACGCACACACGTAGACAGACACAAGTTGTTGCACAACTCAATTGCAATTAGCACTAAAGCAAGCGAATGGGTTCTCAATTTCATAGAACAAGACTCACCTCTCCCCGTTAAAGAGTGTGCGTGAGAGAGAGAGAGAGAGAGAAAGATATGCCCCCATCCATAATGGCAGGCTCAGTTACCGGTTACCAGTTTATCTACATCCACAATACTCATTCACATCCCCAAACCTCCTCACTCATTACTGAGTGCAATCGATGAGCCAAGACACAGAAACAACAACAACAACTGTAAGCCACGATCTGTGTTCCCCTTCCTCCTCTTCGGTTACCCCCAGAATGTGCAATGTCAAAAAGCTTTTTAATGGAGATTATATTGTTTTAAGTGGCCGGGTAGGAAGGGTGCGTAGGGAAGGAAGGCAGAGAAAGAGACGGAAGGCAGGTCCAGCAGCTCAGGCAAGCGCTGCAATTACAAACGTTAATGCGCACATGTGAAGATGCGGTAAAGGAGGCGGAGATGGTGGTGGTAACCCCTTCTCCCTCCTCACACAGCTTGACTTTGGCAACCGCCAAACCATTTGGCCATGCCTGAGAACAATGAGAAAGCTTGGTGGTTGGATAAGGGCTGCTGTTGCTGCCAGCCAGCCAGGATGCAGTCAGTGGGATTTGTCTGGCATCCTGTGCACGCCTCCACCCACACACACACACACACACGCACAGCTTGTACCCACAAATCACTGCGGACGGCAGTCCGCGCTAGTGACGAAAGCAGCACGAAGGGTGCGAAGGCGACTAGCATATATACACAGGAAGAATGGAAGATTTGCTATGACTGTCCGATCAGGTCGAGTTATATACCGATCGAAAGGTATCAACCTAACTTACAAATGTGCATACTAAGACTTTTGAAAACTCACCTGGTTCGTGAGATAAACAGGTGTAAGTGGGAGGGGAAAAATTTAAATGATTGGAGCTAATGGGGCCGTTGGAGCCTTTTTGAATTTTCGTTGAATTTTTTACAATTCTCATCAAAAATACGCGTCGAATGACACCTCGATCATCAAAATCGGACCACTGGTTCAAAAAATAATTAATTTTGAAATTTTTAGGGGCCTTCTCAAAACGAGATGAAAAGTCAGTCTGTTTGTTTGTTTGTTTGTCTGTTTGTTTGTTTGTAAGGATCAAATCGTTGATTTAGCTTAAAAGTTTGAATGAGGACTTGTTCCCGATCAAAAATCTAGAAACGTTTGTTCTACGACTTTTTCGAAAAAAAGCTAGTTTAGCGGGAAATCGCTAAAAACCGCTAAAATTAAAACCCTTATAGCAGTCAAACGATAAAAGCTACAGATGCAATCTATATATCGTTGAAAAGGTATTTTGAAGGGCTGTTATGCATACCTTTTAACTTTTTTTCTTAAGTACACAGGTAAATTTCTACAGGTGAAATAAGGTATTGTCCCCCACATTTTGGCGGTTTTTGAGAAAACGCCGCTAACGATTTTTTTAAATTTCAATATGTTTTAGTTTGTAAAATTTCGCGTTTTTTGATATATGATACAAAAAATTTTACCGTTAGGTTTGGAAGATATAACCTATTAACTGAATATATAAGTTTTACTTTGAATTGGAATAGGGCAGCAGCAACAAAGTGTCATAGCAGCCAGTTTGTTTGTTTGGATAGCTTAAATGTTTGAATGAGGACTTGTTCGTGTTTAAAAATCTAGAAACGTTTGCTCTACGACTTTTGCGAAAAATCGCTAGTTTAGCGGGAAATCGCTAAAAACCGCTAAAATTGAAACCACCATAGCATCCAAACGATAGAAGCTACAGATGCTATCTATATATCGTTGAAAAGGTATTTCGAAGGGCTTTTTGCACTGCTTGCAGCGTAATGCGGAAATTACCTGTTAGCTGAATACATACATTTTATTCAGAATGGGAATAGGATAGCAGCATCAAAGTGTTATAGCACCCAAAGTTTAAGAGTGCTGATAGCTTTTGCGCTGGGCATGTGTGTTTGTAAAGGGGACCAGTGTTGCCAGACAATTTGCTTTAGCTTGTACAAACAATAATCAAAGTTGACAAAGCTATACTGTCAACAAATATTGCAATTTCAAAATTTCTGAGGTCTTATTCAAAAATTTCTGATATCCCACAAAAAAAACCTCTTTACGAGGTAAAAGTCTAGTGACGAAAACATATTCATGCCCCAAAATTTCTGATATCCAATTTTGTGACGAATAATTTTAAGTTTTACACATAAATTATTTTAAGCAAAATTTTTGCATTCGGCACTGCGCAAAACAGTGAATGAGTTTTATTTGGTATGAAGAATTGATACATTTTAGCGCAATGTGCCGAGTGCCAAAATTTTGCTTAAAATAATTTATGTGTAAAACTTAAAATTATTCGTCACAAAATTGGATATCAGAAATTTTGGGGCATGAATATGTTTTCGTCACTAGACTTTTACCTCGTAAAGAGGTTTTTTTTGTGGGATTATTATGTACACCTTTCACATGTTGGCAACATGTGATTGCATTTGGGGGAAAGTGAAAGCCAAAGTAGAAGCAGAAGCCAAACAGCCAACAGGCAGGCAGGCAGGCAGCCAGGCAGGCAATAGCCAAAGCCAATGCCAAAACCACTTTACATACTCAAATTGTTGTTGTTGTTGTTTTGGCTGTTGCTCCTGTTGCTGATGTTGTTGTTGTTATGCCATTGTTGCTGTTATCCATGTCGCCGTCGCCTGTGCCTGTTGTGCTGCCTTTTGTGCAAATGAATTCGTTTATTTTGTAAAATGTCAATTGCTGTTGCAGCAGCTGCTATTGAGTGTGTCGGTTGAGGGAAAGCAAGGGGCCAGAAGGGGATGGATGATTCTGTGCCACATGCAGCAGCAGCAGCAGTGGCAGCTACTTGTTTGACACTTGCCGCAAAGGCAAGGAATAGCTTCCGAGAGAGTTTAAAGGAGAGAGCAAGAGCAGATGCACTTTACGCTTAATGAAATTCCCCGAGACGTGCACAACGTGGCGTATGCGTAACGCGCAACAGAGCTGTAAACCTGATTGAATATCCTTGGGTAACTACACAAAAGGTCGCTTATAACGGTAGCTAAGTCTATACATACATATACATATCAAGTAGTCGAATGCCAAAGCAAATTCAATTCAATTTGACACACACTTTGCACTATTAGCTATCATATCTACTGTGACAGCGTGCAAATCGTATAGTTTAGACCTTGATACAAATCCTATTGTCAGTATATAATCCTGTCTTCTGGCTCATCAGTAACTGACAACAACTGGATGCTAATTACATTTAAGGTCTTTAGATAAAATGACAAAAGCATGATGGCTAATCAAAAGGGATCAACTCAGATTGTTGATGATAAAAGAGAACAATTAATTGGATGACCGTAACGCCTGTATATGTCGTAATTATTCTAGTATAAATAAGAACATTAAGTATCTTTAGTCTATTATATGATAGAAATTACTGGAAATTGCAGAGATTTAATCCGTATCCCTTCAAGTTTCTACCTATAGAATAGGACCAAATCATACTTAAGCATCCATTTACTTAGGAATAACTATGTATCTCATAAATTTCTTTCGTATATCGTACCATATAAATATACATATCCTTTCAGCTAAAAAGCTTCCTTTTAATGATGGGCTCTAATTACATTTTGATGTAAGAGTCGGCAAGCTGTTATATTTTTTATAGCCTACTTAAGGGCGTTTACAAACTTGTCAGCTTCGTTTGCTTCGCTTTAAATAGTTTCCGGGCATTTAAATAACTTGACATTTTTTTTCTTTCTATTTTTAATGCAATAAATGTGCGTTTGATGCGTTGCGTGTGTGTGTGTGGGTAATGTGCACGTGTGTGCATTTATAATTCATAAAATCATTACATTAGACTGGGCAGCCGGCTGGAGGGGCGAGACGGGGAGATAGAAGCACCTGCCTTGTGTGTGGAACGTGTGCATAAACCACAAAATGTCGCCTGCCATAAACGAGGGCGTCTTTTTAATGCCACACTCACACACACACACAGCAGTAGCAATGGCAGCTGCAGTTTCATTTGGCAAAGTGTCCTTGCCAGGAGACGCACTCGCATGTTAAAGAAACAGACAGACAGACAGACAGACAGAGAAGAAGAGCTAGAGAGAGGAAGAGAGAAAATATTTTCATATATGCAGCATTAGAAAGGGAGGTGTGTGAGAAATGGTAGCTCTCTGTCCCCCCTTTTCTGCTCTTCAATTATTACGACTGTTTTGGTTACCAATACTCACACACAACGAACAACGAACAACTGGCAGCAGCAGCAGCAACGTCTCTAGCACACAAATTGCATGAATAATTCCCTTTTAAATTGTTGCAACTACCAAACGAAACACCAACATTCTCGTGGGGATGTGGAGAACGAGGCAGTGGCGAGGGCGTGGCAAGGGGGCAACGAGTCGCGGCGCATCGAGCAAATAAAATAAACAGAAATTCAAACCAGATGAAGTACATCCTTCTTCCCCTTCCTCCCTTGCTCCTCGATATCACCATCTACCCAACCAACCAACCAACCACTCGACACTTTCATTGACGTAAATTGTTTGTACTACATAATCCATTCAATGCTTCGTGCAGACTCCTTTTCCCTTTCCCTTCCCTCACTGTCATTGCCTGCATTTGAAATGGAATTTGGAATTTCGGAATTTAACAGTCGCGTCTCTGAAGTGCGTCAAATTAGTTGCAATTTAAATGCAAAAAATTAAAAAGTTTTGCAGACACTGCGACGTTGTTTACTGTAGTTGTAGTTAGTTGTAGTTGTTGCTGTTTTCATTTATTAAGCATTGCATTTAATTCTTCCTACCTTCGCCACAAGTCTAGTAGTTGCCAAAGTTACATTTCGAATATTCTCTAATTGTTGTTGTTAAGTTGCTGTTTGCAATTAAATGTAGTGTTGAAATAAAGCTGAATATAAATGTATTTCAAGCTTCCGATTTTATTCTCAGTAATAGATGCCAATACGTTGTTAACTGCCTTTAACATGTAATAAGTTTGCTGAATTCTTATAACACTTTTAAATATATTATTTTATCCCAACCACGGATTTTATATGAGCTTATAAATATTTTAGATAAGTTTCACAATGTTATTAAAAAGCAATTTAAGCGCTGTTCAACACTGCTTTTATAACAACTTTTAATGCATAAAGTGCATGGAAACTAAGTTGATTTCTTCAGCTCACATAAGACATATTACATTAGCTCAATAAAAAGTTTGCAAAAACTTTGGTAATTTTCACGCCATTCGTGAAATGATTTAGGTAATTATTTAACGCTTAGCTTAGATGGGCTGATGGGAGGAGAGAAATGGTGGAGATGGGGAAATCAAGGACAGCAAAATCAGTTGAATGTGCACCAACAACATTCCCATTATGGCACACTTGCCAATGCAAATTTATAACAATTTACGCAATTAATTTAACAGCAACCCCAAATAACTCTCTCTCTCTCTCTCTCTCTTTTGCATAACAACACTTATGCATTGGTCATATGATGTTCGTGTTGCATGTTGCATGACAGGCATTTAATGTTGCATGCTTTTTATTAGGGCACAGGCGCAAGAGTTGCCTTCGCCTCCGAGAGTTGTAAAAAGCATTGTAGACTTTCACTTGCTTCTACTTACACTCGCTCCCCAGTTATGTTGTAAATTCCCTTGGCCCTGTTCCCCTTCATTGCCTGTTGGCAGCGCTCCTTTGGGCAAATCAATGCCAGTGACATATTACAGCATCCATCAAGTTGTCAGTTCCCTCGCTCGCTTCTGTTGTTATTTGTGCTTAATGTGCGTGTATGTGTGTGTGTGTGTGTGTATATGTGCTATATCCTTTTACATATCCCTAGAGCTTTGCCAGCAACTCTGATGCACATATGTGCGTCCTTAATGGGTGACATTACGAGTGCCGCACAGTGGCCCAAATAGGCAATCTAGCGGGATATAAGTCGAATTTCAATTTTTGTATATTCGGGTTTTTTTTTATTTCTTTTGATAGACAACTCTTGTCATAGCTTATAAAAGCTTTTGCATGAGCTTTCCGGTGCATTCCTAATCGGATGTGAACTTCCAAAGTGAACATATGTTAAGCACGTGGCCTGCCAATATTTGACTGCATTCTTAAGCCTTTTTTGGATGAGCCAAATTTTAAACCAATTGTCAATTTCTTGAATCAATATCTTTTTTTCTTAATCAGATAAGGTATGTACTAAATAAAAATTATATGCTTGTGACCCGTCTTTTAATGTGTAGCAAAAAAAATGTGGTGAAAGTATGCCTTTTTAAAATACATTTTTTTATAGCGTATGCTGTCAACTTTGGGCTAAAACTAGCGTGTTCGGATCGGATCCGAGCTAATTTTAGCATATATGTAAAGTATGAGTCCTTGTGGTGTACAAATTTCAAAAATGCTAACCAACTACGACCAACTCTTAAGTCTGTTGCCCTTTTAAGGTGGAATGTCAGTTTCGAAGCGCTATATATATATATTTATATTAATTGGCTTAACGAAAAAGTGGCCAAAAATAAAATGTTAGCCATCAAAGAATTTGTATTTGGTATATTTTATAAAAATTACCTAGAAGAAAAAAACAAAAAGTTGAAAGCTTTCGTGGCCCATTTTACAGAAAAATGGAAGGCATGCAGATACAGTAGAAACTTTTTTGAAAAAAAAAATCAAAAATGGCTTGACATGCCTCTTTTTCAACACAAATGGTTAGACATGGGCCGTCCCATAAAAAATTTTTGGGACCTCTGCCCCAAGACACAGGTCCGAAAAGTGGCGAGTATTGTTATTAATCAGTTGTATGGAAGGTATGAGAAATGTTTGACCTAGAATATTGAAATTTAGAGAGTACGTGAAGAGTGCATTGAAATCCTTAAGTTAAAATTTTCATTCAAATATCTCTTCATTTACTCGAGTTATTAATAAAATTTCGCTAGCAGAGCAGTTTGGCCCACTGTGTGCCGCCTCCACTTACAGTTAAATAAGTGGGTTACTGCCAGTCTCTGTCCACCAGTCCCCTTCCACTTCCACTTCCAGTTCAAACTTCCAGCATCAAACTAAAACTAACGGTACACCAGATGCGCCTTAAAGTAGGCAATTAAGTTTACGAGCGCCTACTAACTGAAACGAACGGCAGCTTCAACTCAACGCAACGTAACTCGATTAATTACAAAATAGAGAAAATACCACTACTCTCTGGCATTGGCATCTCTCGCTGCTGGTTTATGACCCAATTGGATTGGCCATGCTACTAAAGTGCCAGCTAAAATAGACACGAAGGAAGCGCTTAAGCTTGAAGCGATTAACTTGCATTTATCAGTTTTATTTTAATCAGATTCTTATGGCTTACTTCAATTACAAACTGGTCAAATGGCTTTCTTAGAGTGTTGTCCGTTGGCTTTTAGATCTGCTTAGAATTTTTTTTAAATTGTTTTTAATATTAATGCTCAATTAAAAGACTCGAAAAAATTTAATTAAATTAATGGTTTCTGTTAACTGACAATTTTTTTAACCGAAGCTTTCCATATGTTAGAACCAGGGATTAAAACCGAAACAAATATAGGTTTCAGTTACGGTTTCGGTTATGTTCGTATTTAGGTTTTCGGTTATTGGTTACGCAAAATCTTTGAATAAAGGTTTCGTAACGGTGAAGCGGTTTTTGTATGCTTCGGGTTTGAAATACAGGTATGGTTTCGGTTAAAAAAACAAATGTCTTTGCAAAAATCTAATTACATTAAAAATAAAAAATATTAAAAGAAAATGCATTACTTTCTTAATGTTTCATTCACACAATTATTTCACATAATAATCAAAATAAAAAATCAAAAATAAAATACAAAACTAATAACAAAAGATCAGAGATCGGAAACAAGAGCTTTGTGTTGTAAAAAATAGAAACAGTTCAAAATTTTTCGTTTTAAATTATATTTAAGTTTTTTTTTAAATTTGTATAGTAAAAATTGAATATAAAACATGTTTTTTAAAATTATATTTAAAAGTTATACCATAAATCTTATTTGAAAATTTTAAAATAACAATTAAAAATAAAACCTTTTTTAATTTTTATTATTAAAATTGGAAATAAAATTTTATTTTGGATGTATGAAAACCCGAAATTAACCCTTATTACCTTAAACGGAAAATTATTTTTTTCGGTTACGATTTCAGTTACTGTTTTAAATTTCAATCGGGTTTTACCGGTTAAAGGTTACGGTTTCGGTTAGGGTTTTAATCCCTGATTAGAACCCATGTCTTTGAATTCGCTAAAAATGTTTAAATAACCTCTCAAACAAACAATAAATGTACAAATTATTTGACTAAAAGGGAACATAACTTACATAATAAAATTCCTCTCAGTTATTGAACTGGAAGATTTAATAATAATGTTAATGATGTACTAATTTTTGTATTATTTTATATATTTGTATAATCACCTCTCTCTTTCCCATATCTTTACCTGTATTAACAATGGTTTTTTTCGCTCTCTCTCTCTGTGTTTTGTTGCAGGCCTTGCTTTGAACACAAACTCATTGACCGGTCGTCGCGACTCCTTCGATCGCACCACATCCGCCTTCAGCCCCTCGGCCATGGACTACACCAGCAGCAGCGTGGCAGCAGCCGCCAATGCGGTCAACAACAGCGTTGCCCAGGCAGCTGCCGCAGCGGCAGCGGCCGCCGCACGCGTCAAGTGGCCCGGAGCCATGTCGAATGCCAGTGCGTATGGAGCATTGGGGGCAGGTGGAGTCGGAGTCAATGCATCGGCCAGTCCGTTGGGTGCACCGCTGACACCGCCACCGTCGGCACAGTCGTGTCTCATGGGCGGCAATCGGGCGCCGGGTGCCGAGTCGCGTCAGCGCCAGCAGATGGCAGCGGTCGGTCTGCCGACGACAGCGGCAGCGGCTCAGGCAGCGGTTGCAGCGGCGGCCAACAACATGTTTGGCTCGAACAGTTCACTGTTCTCGAATCATCTGGCCTTGCCGGGCACGACACCCGCTGCGGTTGCCGCGGCAGTTGCCAATTCGCGGCAGGTGGTTGCCGCCGCTGCGGTGGCAGCTGCTGCTGCCGGTGCCGCCGCCGCTGGGGGGGCACCACAGCCGGGCAGATCGCGACTGCTCGAGGATTTCCGCAATCAACGTTATCCCAACTTGCAACTGCGCGATCTGACCAATCACATTGTGGAGTTCTCTCAGGATCAGCACGGCTCGCGATTCATTCAACAGAAACTGGAGCGGGCCACCTCCGCTGAGAAGCAGATGGTCTTCAATGAGATTCTCGGCGCCGCCTACAGCCTGATGACCGATGTCTTTGGCAACTATGTCATCCAGAAGTTCTTCGAGTTTGGCACGCCAGAGCAGAAGAATACGCTGGGCATGCAGGTGAAGGGGCATGTGTTGCAGTTGGCGTTGCAGATGTACGGCTGCCGTGTGATTCAGAAGGCGCTGGAGAGCATCTCGCCGGATCAGCAGCGGGAGATCGTTCACGAACTGGATGGACATGTGCTGAAGTGTGTCAAGGATCAGAATGGCAATCATGTGGTCCAGAAATGCATTGAATGCGTCGATCCCGTTGCCCTACAGTTTGTGATCAATGCATTCAAGGGCCAAGTGTATTCGCTGAGCACACATCCCTATGGCTGTCGGGTCATCCAACGCATTCTCGAGCACTGCACGGCCGAGCAAACAACGCCCATTCTGGACGAACTTCACGAGCACACCGAGCAGCTCATCCAAGACCAATATGGCAACTATGTCATTCAACATGTGCTAGGTAAAATCAGAATCAATACAGAATCATTTACAATTTACAATGCAATTTAACACAGTTCAGTGTTCTTTAACTTTTCAAAAATATATATTTTTAATGGAAATATCTGCAAATTAGTAGATAGTTGTTACAATAAGTAGGTGATAGTTCTAATCATACCTGTTAAATAATGATTAGTAATCAAAATCATTAGTAATTAGATTATTTTTGTTTATATGTCGAACAAATGATTAAATTACGATTATTTTCGGTTTTGCCCAATTATTTAAGGATTGCGATTACAAAAAATCAAAAATATTTTAAAATTATTACAATTATTCAAAAATTGATTATTTGATTATTGATTATTTTTGATAATTTCTGATTAATTTTGAATAATTGTAATTATTTTAGATTATTTCTGATTTAATGTACTCGTAATCATTCAACAGTGAATTATATAGTCACTACGATTTTTTCCAAAAATAATCTAATTTATTAGTAATTCTAAGCAAAATTTAACAGGTATGGTTCTAATCGACTTGGAGCTCGATATACTTTAAAAATATTAAATATTTCAAGCATAATCAAAAGTCTGGTAACGACTACTTTGGGAAATGAAATAGAATTAAAAAAGAATTTTTCTAGAAGACATAATGCTCTTAATGATTCTTAAAAAGCTCGATTAGAAATTTCAAAAACTGTTCCTTATTGAAAAGTTAGAAAATAGCTGCGATCAATAAAATAAACTGTAGTAGATAACATTTTTAATCCGCCATTTTTCTGACTATTTCAGAGCACGGCAAGCAGGAGGATAAGTCCATACTGATCACCAGTGTGCGCGGCAAGGTGTTGGTGCTATCTCAGCATAAATTCGCCTCCAATGTGGTGGAGAAGTGTGTGACACACGCCACACGTGGCGAACGCACCGGACTTATCGATGAGGTCTGCACATTCAATGACAAGTAAGTGCGAAAATTTGAAACAAATTACAAAGTGTTAAAGTAATGCTAATAATATGGTTTGGTTTTCAGTGCCTTGCACGTGATGATGAAGGATCAGTATGCCAACTATGTGGTGCAAAAGATGATTGATGTGTCGGAGCCGACGCAGCTGAAGAAGCTGATGACCAAGATACGACCCCATATGGCCGCATTGCGTAAATACACCTACGGCAAGCATATTAATGCCAAACTGGAGAAGTACTACATGAAGATAACCAATCCGATAGCTGCCGCCGGTTCGGCCGGTGTTGGTGGTGTTGGTGGTGGTGCTAGCAGTGCCAGCACATCAACCACAACGGTTGCCAGCAGCTCCAGTGCTGTCTCTGTCATGGGCGTTGGGGTCACATCCTCTTCCGCCTCATCAACTTCGGTGGCTGCCACAACAACAATAACAACAACAACAACAACCAACAGCATTGCATCGCCCAGCACCTGTGCGGTGCAGGAGAACGGCAATGTTATAATGGCCGAACCCACATCGCCAGCCAGCTCGGAATCATCTGCCTCGGTGGTGGCCTCGGTGAACAATGGCCTCGGTCCCATTGGGCCGCCAACAACAGCCAATGGTGTGCTGTAAATTGATTATCGAATTTTAGTCTTTAGTCTCTGCATGAAGAAAAAGAATAGGAGAAGGAGAATAAATAGGAAGAAGAAGAAGAAGATGGAAGGAGATCAAAAGAAAAGTGAAGCGAATGCATACAATATAAATATTAATACTATACATATATAATTATATATTATAAATATAATGTAATTTATTTATAAACACGCAGAAGACAAACTGCAGACAGACACAAACACATACACATACATACACACACGTACAACAGACTTGAACAGATTCAAAGGATAAAAAAAGCTCAGCATGAGGCTGGAAAGACCGTAAAGAAGAAATCGGCTCAAACATTGAGAGCAATCGATAAATTGTATATTCAATTGTTAAATGCTTTTGTAAAGTGCATAACACATTCACACACACACATACACATATATGCACTCACTACTCACACACAAATAAATAAATCGATGAGCAACAAGTTTGCATTCAATTTTATATATTCGTTGCTAAAACTTGTCAAATCCATTTTGTGAGCCTTTTGTATGAAACTCAAAAGCGACAAGAAAAATAAAGTAAATTAATTAAAACAATCGTAATGGAAACGATCCAAAAAAAAAAGGCAAAAAGAAATATAAGTCAATGTCTGCGTACATTTTTTGTTGTAATAACTTTGTAAAGAAACACACAATTTGTAAATGATTATGGAAAATGTAAATTTGATTATTGAAAACGAATATGAAAGAAGAGCACATGACGTTCAGTTGTGGACCGATTAAGCACGAGAAGAAAGAAAATCAAAGTGAAACGAAGCGAAGAAGAGAATGTGAAGAAATTACATAGTATGATGATTATTAGCGTAGAATTGAACAGCAACCATTTCAAATATAGAAATAAAAAGAATATAAATATTATTATATAAATATGAACACTTAAAGTAGCATGTAGGCTAAAGAGAGAGCAAATATGTGTAAAAAACAAAAAAAAAAAGAAAGAAAACAGCCGAGAGCAAACAATTCACACACACACGTACACACACTGACATACTCATAGACACACACACACACACAATCAAGGACTCTTTAGCGTTGCGTTTCGCAACATTTTCACGTCGCTTTTGCGCTATGTAAAAATTTTGTACAAAATAAACAAAAACAACGGATTGAAACAAAACAAAAACCAATGTTAAACAATGTAATATTATTTTTGTCAATTTGTTCACATGTAAAATTTAACTGTTTTGTAAAATTCTCATTAATTTTAATCAAATTACTTGCAATGTATAAAGGAAAAAAAAAGAATGTTATAAAAACCAAAAGAACACAACAACATCTACACACACACACACACACATATATAAACCCATACCAGACTCTCAGACAGAAAGAAAATACGCATGCATTGTAGCAATTACATTTATATACATATAACTACACACAATACCAACTATTACCAACTATATATCTATATATATATTTGTATGTTTATTCATTTATATTTGTATTTTGTAAATTGTTTCGTTTTTAAGTCGAACACTCATCAGAGCATACATATTTACACGCATTGTATTTATAATTGTAGAAACGCGCTTCTTTGGGCCGTCGAATCGAACCCTTTTAGTTTAGCGACTAAGTTTTAACTGATTACCGATTACTGATTATCGTTTATCGATTACTGTACACAGATAATAATTTTTTTTAAGTTTCTCCTAGTTTGGATTCTGCATAATCCTCTATTTTTTTAAAGCATGCAATAACAATTTTCAGAAACCATTCTACACAATGTAAACAAAAGTAAATAAACCGAAAGTAAAATATTTCAAAATTGTTATCGATTTGTTAATTTGGCAAAATTGTATATCATATAAATTTTCTCTTTTTTTTAAGTCGCGCTCTCTAAATTGTGCTTTGGCCTGTCTCGGTTGCTGTGTGCGCAATGACTGCAAAACTGTAAGACGTAAAGCAGTGCGACGTGGATTGAACTGCTTGCGCAGGTGTTTACAGTTTTGCGATTACTCGCAGCAACCACGTTGACGCCATGCACTATTAACATAGATATATTTACGAATTGAATTGTAATCTAAACCATTTTAATTTGTAATTTTTTTAATTTTACATATTCAGTACTATAATTTAACTGATCAGCTTGAAATGCATTCGTTGTGCAAATGCAAATATTCCTTTAACTAATAACTGATACGTGTAAGTGTATAAAATTGTTTTTAACCTGGTCTGGAAACAGGCTCATCCACACATTTGTAAATTGCATGTATGTATATGTATCTACACCTACAAGCCTAAACCATCAGATATTCTCACAAACACACTCACACATATATTGTAAAAAGTCACCAGTTTTGTACATTTTGATAAATAATTTTAGAATATTTCACGACGCCTTAATCAAAACAGGACGAAACCAAACAAGGATCAAATCGAATTTAAATTCAATGTTTCTGATTTATTTGTATTCCACTGCACCAATTACTCAAAGATACATACTTATATATATTTTTGTCAAAATTATGAACTCTACAATTGATTAGATGTATTTAAGTGTCGTCCTTATTGTTGATGTCATCATCGTCGTCGTTGTAGTCTTTTTGTATATATAAAAAAGAATCATCAAGCATTTGTAATTTTGTGTAAATTTCTCCCATCTCCCATTTGAATACCCCGCCCACAACACTTTAAGTAAGCATCTGCAATGCATTTCAAGCTATCGTCGTATTATATACATATAAACACTTTGTGTTTCATTTTGATTATTTTTTTTAGATATTAACCAATTAACTCTGCCTGTCAACAGAGCGTAATGCACTGATAATTTTAATTTGCATCAATCATGAAACTCTCAAAGAACAACATAAATTCAATTCTGTAATTAGATTCAAATGAAAGTGGAAATTCTTTCTATACACACACACATACACACTAACATCCACATGCACATACACAGACATCGACACTTACATACGTATATGCAAAGGCAAAAACACATATTAAGCTGTTTAGCTGTAGTAGTTAGTAGTATAAGACAAACGATCCTTTGATGGCTCTTATACACGTATAGCAAACATACAAAGTTTTTAAGCACTTACATAGAGATTATATATGGATATGTATTTGTATATGTATATGTACATGTATATGTGTAATGTGTGTAGAGAATGAAGCAGCACAGTGAAATTTACACGCAACTAGCGTTATATATATATACATAAATATTGCTAGTTTTTACAACAAAATATTAAAATCACCCCATTTAAAAGAAAGGTAAAAACACAAATGTAAACAATGTAACTTATCTTAATAAAAAATGTAAGCAAAGGTGGTAAAAAAAAAACAAGAAATGCTACTTGTATGCGGATTTTATATAAATATAAACAACATGTTTGGGCTAAAAAAACTCTAAGAATTATTTTTAAAACTGCCAAAGCAGACAAAATTTGAATTTCAAATTGTATATTTTATTTTGCCAATTTATTTGTAAAAAAAAAAACATAAAAAATAAAACTTACATAAAGCGAACAAGCTATGGATAAAAAACACTAATCAATATTTAAACTAAATATATTTATAATAATTAAACAGCAGAAATTTGTAAAACATTGTAAACTAACTCTAAGGATACTGAAAAAAACATTTGTAATTTGTTGTAAAAAGAATAGAATGATGAAGCTGGATGATAGATTGATAATTTGATAGAATGATAGAAATGAACCGGCAAATGTCAAGTAAAAAGAAAACTATAAATTATGAATATATATATATAAACTATACAATACGAGTAAATAATACTTATAAAGCATAAATAATTATATTTTGTAGTTATAAACACCCTCACACATACTCGACACATACACATACACACACTTTAGTTTTGTAAACAGCGCGCAATCGGCACAATTTATGTACGAATATATAAAGATATATAATACTTATACATATTATAATAATACGAGATGAGAAACAATTTAAATTCGTAGACAGCATTCGAGCTTTCGAGCATTTGATTTAACTATGCATTAAACTCTTATGTTTATGTTTATTATACAAATTAAATTTAATGCTAATTTCATTGTGACAAACAAAAACAAACCAACAAACAAAAGAATAAAACAAAACACAGTTTATTATGTAGTAAAAATCGAAAACGTTTTATTTCAACAATTCGAATGATTGCTGCTTTTTCTAAACAACTTGAACTAATTACTTCTTACTCTTTCAGTTTCAGTTTGGTTTCGATATCAGTTTCAATTTCAGTTTCGTCAAGTTTACATTCAAATTACAACAACCAATTGGCTTCAATTGAAGGCTGCGATGACAACAAAACTGAAATCAAAATTCATATTTATATGGCATACAATTAAAGGATAGCATAGCACTATATATACACTATATATACTATAAATACATATATACATAGATATATGTATGTAAACCCTATCTATAACCAATCCAACAAACTAGAAAATTTAAAGACAACAGTGCAACAGTTTGTGGCATTTTATACGGCGCATTTTTATAAGTATATAAACAGGCTAGCTGTCTAAAACATATGTATGTACGTAAATATATATGTATTTAATCAAATATATATCTATATATATGTATGTATATTTGATTGAATATGTTTGAACTTTTATAATGAGGCAGTAAGTAAACGGACATACTATTTTTTTATAAGCCTTGGCAAGCTACACTTTTTCCAGGCCGAAACATTTTAACAAAATTACCAATTACCAATTTCAGATAACAAGATATAAGCCAAAACTCAAAGTTAAACTAATATAATACTTAAAGCATTAGACCCAGCAGATAATTTCGTATATACATAGTAGAATTTTTCCATTGTAGAAATAAAATGTATGTATAACTATGTAGATTTTTACTTGAAACTTGTTCGCAATGTGAGCAAATCGCGAAATGTCATAGGAATAGCGATAACGATGATCGACAAAGTCATCAAGTTGTCGTGTTGATCGCTTACTGAAAAGATTTGTAGAAAATTATGGTATGAAAATGAAAAGAATAACCTTAATCAAATCACATAAACTGTATATACGGAGTAACTACTCGTACAGGGCATTCATCTGGATATGGAAATGGGGGAGATACTCAATATTACAATTTCCATTGGATTTGGTTAAGAAATCATTCGATTGATATTGTTTATGGGATGGTCATACCAAAAATGCTTATCGATTATGTTCTCTGTGTAAGGATCTGGTGCAGTATTAAGTATCTATGCCAGAACTTTCCTCTAGAGCTAAAGATAGTTTCAGTTATTCATAAGTTTTTGTGTTTTTTATATATAATATATTTTATATAATAACTTAATGGAGCACTATCGACCAATTCCAAGATCCGTACTACTTTAGATTGGCTTTCATTCCATTGCCCCCATAAATGCCACACTTACATCTTAAACAACAACTTGAAATCAATTAAATGATATGAAAAGATGAAATCTAAACGATCACTCGTCTCTCGTATGTACATAGGTGTACGAACATAACTAAAGATGAACAATTGTAAAACTAATACGAAATACTTCTACATATTTAATAAAAACAAACATATTACAACTGCTTGCATAACTTATTTATTTATCAACACAATGCAATGCGAGTCTTGTCATTTCATTCCAATCTATAGAGAATTAAGAAGAATTTTGATTACACCACACAGTAGGTAAGTATATTATTTAATACTTTCTTTATAGCAATAACGAGCATTTTACAATTAAATAAAAAAAGGGCTTAGGGCTAGAGTCCTTAACTAGGTTAGACTGGAAGCTAAGAGGAGACTAATTCGAGTAGAACTGGTCGATAGGAACGTTTTTGAGCAGCTGATTGGCCAACTTGCCAAATTCAGAGGCCAGCTTCTTCTGGAGCTGGCCTTGCATGGCCTCTAGGACAATCTGTGAGTTGTCGCGCAGGAAGAGATTTGTGGCCTCCTCTGTAAAAACAGGATGCAAATTTATATAGAAGATGAGTATATTCTTGTGTAGCCAATTGACAGCACTTACGTAGGATGCGATTGTTGTTAAAGGCACCGGAGATGCTCATGTTGGCCTTCTTCACATCCAAAACGATACTGAGCCCGTCCACGTGCAGGTATTTGCCACGCAACGATGTCTTGCCGGTGAGATCGGCGGTAACTCCGTCGAATATGGCATGGAAATCGCCGCCTCCCGATGCGGGAATAATCAGTAGAACACCGGAACTGGAGTACTTGGCTTCGATCTTCAGCTTGGGCATAACAATGCGTGCCTTGAAGGGCTCTCCGCCGTTGTCGCCCAGCTTTAGGGACTTCACCTCAAAGTTGCTGGCGCCAAATGCCTCCATGTTCTTCAGGGTGATCTTGTAGCCCTGCGGCCCCTCCGTGAGCTGAAGGGCCAGCGAATCCATCTTGAAGGGCTCCACGGGTGGCAGCTGAAAAGCAGATGGATGCACAATTAGACAAGTCGACGAATGAACAACAATCGGCACTTCGAAATCACAATCAGAGTCGAGGTCTGCAAATTTCCGCACTCCGCAAGTGGCAGCTGCCACAAACAGATAGACGATGGAGCATTACGTAAGACCCGTTAGCCCAGCCCAGCCTCACTGTGTTGCCACTTGCCACTTGCCATTTTCTTAGCGCTTTTGCAACTTATGCAACTGCAACACGTTTTGCAATCCGAATTGTCGGAAGTGTGTCAAGCTGAAGGGTTACCCACCTCTATCTCGGGTATGCCGCTAGCCAGATACGGCCTCAGATGCTCCAGGGATCCAATGAGACAGTCCACCAGCTTGGGATCATCGCGAGGGCATTGCTTAATGTACGCACCTGTCGAAGAAATGTAAAGAATGAGAAGACTTTGAGCATTCATCACTTAGATAGATCAACAAAAGGTCCAATCAATTTTAATATGAATTCACGCAAAGTTCAACGACTTGCGAAGATTCAAAAACCGGCCAACAACTGTGACAACATCTTTATTTCCAGTTGAGAGCTGGCCCTGGCCAAGAGCAAGACCAATACCAAGTGCGATCTTTGACAAGGTCAGTTATTGTGGCCTTATGAATGCATCAGTTTCAATACTCGTAGCAGCTTAAGAACCTGTCCTACATTGTACACTCGACACTCTACTCGGTATTGTGTTTACAATTCTGAGAGAAGCATGACCGTCACATATAATTATATAGTATATACAACATATTCATGAACCGATCGCTAATCACTGTCGACTGCCGACCGTCGACTGCATCTCGATCTCGGCGAACCCAAGCACGAAAAATTCAAGTTGAAGGCTGTTCAACGGCGGTTCAACAAAAACTTGATCATTCATTAAATATGGATTTAGTTCAGCTCGGTTCAGTCTGTATTATTGAGTTGTCTCTTTTATGGATGCGGAAGAGTTTCATTTTCATTTAAAGCTTTTATTTACTACGTTCGCTTTGGTTTGCTTCGCTTCGGCTTAGTTCGCTTTGGTTCACTTGGCTCACTTTGGTACCCCTGCCCGAGTTTTCAAGTTTGCGAGTTTGCTTAACTGTGTCAATTCGCAAACAACACACAATTAACTCATTGAAACTTTACATAAACTTAGTGGATTCCGTTAACTTCTGACAACCGAGTTCATCTGGTTCGACAGGCCTATCAGCTAAAAGTGCTAATTGGTCACACTTAAATTATCTAATTTATATATTACTTATTTTGAATATTCCGTTTAAATTATATCTTTCATGGATCGTTGAAGAACTTACGCGATTGAGCCTGACTTAGACAGATCAATTGGCTGATTGCAGCCAGAATGCACAAATATCTCAGCATCGCGATAGTTAAAGTTCACTCCACAACAAGTTAATTATAATGTTAACAACTAGTGTACAGCACCGCTTAGTTATTATATTTTTATTGGTATCGGAACTACTTGAAGCACGTCCAATCCCGCTTAGCTGAGAACGACAACTGTGAACGTTGCCCGCGTCTACGGTTGATTTTAAAGCCTCCTCAAGAAAATGCAAACCGCAGCTCTAAACTCCTCAACTGCGACGGCGACTGCGACGGCGACTGCGGCTGAGACCGAGACCGAGTCTGACTAACTGACTGACTGCTAGCTGTGGTGCTTAGTGAAGCTGTCTAAAGGTCTCTTTGCTGCTCAGTCAACAGTCTGAGGTGTAGTTGTAGTCTCCCCGTATATTTGATTTTATGCCTTCCACATTTAATTATTGTTTTTGTTTTTTGGCAGATTTTGGCTTTTGTTTTCGGTTCTTGTTTTGTTTGCCTATTTGCCAAGTAGCATTAAAGGTAATTAACCATTTTTTTTATTATTTTCGCAATGAGCTGTAAATTTCTGTCTCGACTCATTTAGAATAAATCGTAAATTTTCTTCAAAAAATATTTTATGGAATAAGAATAAATTGTTGGCTATAAAGTGCTAAAGTGTAGTCACCTATGCAGTTTTCATTAGCATCCAAGTTGCAATTAACAACTTACATATTCAAAAGTAAATACAAATGTACAAACTACATACATAGTAAAGTCAACCTGTTTCAACAACCTGTCTCCACGGCTAGTTTGACCTTTGTGGTTCAGCAAAAATGACCACAATAGAACCCTGAACAAATCAAAGAGAAATCAATAATTTGTAAGCGTTAATTTTGTTAGAATTACATAAAGGATATGTATGTTAATATTCTGCCACTGTTAACTTATAAGTTATAAACGAACCCAACTGGCATTACATAAGTTTCAGCCTGGTGTTCGCTATTCTTTCCTGATTTCGCATTTTATTTATAAGTTTTGCAAATAAAATTCCGCTATAACAGGTATAACAACCTTTGAAGTCGAGTAAATAATTCATATGTGGAATTATATTAGTCAGTAGTTCAACTGCAACTCTGAGACATGCGGATATGGGCTAAGGCAATTTGTTGCCCGTTTACGCAATTGATTAACAATTATCAAAGCAATGCAATTCACACAATTCATTAAGGAAATGACATTAAGTCAACGTCAGACAAACAGAGATGAAGCAGATACAGAATAATACAATGTCAGATTAATAACAGAGAAATTAAGAACACACTCTCTGATGAATATTTATATATGAATATTCTATATTAAGTTTTCACAACTTTGAGTAAACTGCGCAGAAAGTTGGAGTCCGACTTTGTGAAGACCTTTGACTGTCCGATCTTAAACTGTTTACAATGGCCATGACAAATATGGAGGCAAGTGCCAGGTGATTCTAAAGCGGGTTTGAGTACTCATACTCGTACTATCCTAATACAATACTCATTCCATGAGGTAACTGACAATTGTGAGAAATACTTAAGAGTAGCTGGAGCAAATGCCAACAGCCTATTGTTTATAGCTTAAGCTTTGTTATTTAAATAATTGCTCAGCTTTGTTCTGTCTGGCATATTCATATACATACATACTATATGTACATGGTTATATTTCTGGTAGAAAACATTTATCAAGTCTTTCGGCATACAAAAAATCTAAGAAGTTAGGTAATAAACAACTATTACACAACTGACACAAGTAAAAAGGCAAAATATTATAATTATCTATAATAATCAAGACATCGTTCTAACAACAGCTGATATAAATAATAAAGAACAAAGCAACCTTTTAATTTCGGTCATAAATTTACGAAAACGTGTTTCAAAAAAATCTGTGCTTTGAAAGAGTGAAACTAATTATTAGAATCTAAACTTTTTAGTCTGATTTAATTACCACCTGCATAGTTTCACTCTCGATTAAAACAAGTTTCTAAACTTGGAAAAATTCCCATAAACAGAAAATACTAATAAAATACAATACATTCAAGAGAGTATATTGTTTGCAGGGAAGCGTTCAGCTCAAATAAAATATATTCTTATTTTGATATGCATCTATTGATTGAACTCAAACAACTACAAGGAATCTCGAGGATATGATTGTAAAACTGCCAAGGATATACCAAAAACAACTAGGTGAATGTTGTTGTACGAGCAACCTTGACCGCATCATAAAAACCTGTAATTTGCTTTTGAAGTATGCCTAACATGCGAGACGCGACTGTAGCTGCAGTATTTTGAGCTCAGCCCAGAAGTATGCAACGCTGTTTATAAACGAGCGGCTTTCAATTGTTTTTGATTTTTTATTTCATTTTTTAGCATTTCATTTAAATTACAGAATGAAATAATACATTACTCAATAAAAGAGAGATGGCAAAAATGCCATTAATATAATGTCATTAAAATGCACAACGCGAATCTCAACATTGAATTGTAATCAAGTTCTTTCCTTGAGGTGGAGGTATGCAGTTGGGCTTGTCAAAGGAATTGGCCATAAATAAGTGTGATTGATTGCTTTCTACCACAACAAACATAAATACTTGTAGTAATGAAAGGCTCGTTCTGTTATTGTTTGTATGCAAATTAAAATTGCACATGGTAAATGGTAAATGGCAAACGGTTGACCTTTCTGAAGGCACCTTTTGGGAGAGCACTAATAACGCCCCGTTTCGCCATTAAGCGAAGAAAAGAATATTCCACAATTTGCCAGCTATTCATCATGTGTAAAATAAAAATAGTTAAAACTCGTACCGTAAAGATGCTTGTGGTATATAGAATGCATGCCACGTAGGGCTAATCCCCGAGCTAATCCCCAGCTTATGAGTCTCATGAGAGGTTGATTCATTGCATGGCTCATTAGGCGGATTTTGAGGCCAGGCCGAGTCAAAGACCGACCAGCTCACGGCATGAACTTAACCTTCAAGCAGGCGGTACACCCAACTCAAGTCCAAGCCCAAGCCCCAACCCAATCCCATACCCCAGAGCTAGGCTCAGTCTGACGCTGTTGTTGTTGCACGAGACTTCAGCTGTGACTGTGGGACTGTGGGAGTGTGGGTGTGTCCCCATTTAGCGGCCTTTGTTCGGTTTGTTGCATTGCACTTTGCCTACGCCTTTGGCGCTGCTTTCGACTGGAAACTCATTTCTTTTGGCCGCCTCAATGGCTGGGCTGACTGCGTCGGTCGCCTGGCTTTTGGTTAAATGGCTTGATCCAATGCAGAGTTGGCTCATTCCTCGCCCAAGTCGCGTGAAAGTTGGACGTCATCATCAGTCAGCGCACAGAAGTAGAAGTAAAGAAAGCTAACGAAGACGCTAAAAAGCCAAGCACCAAGTTAAAAGCAAAACCTTATTAAGTCGATTTTATTCTTCGTTGCGGCCAAAGAGAGAGAGAGAGAATAATAAACAAACAGAACTGGTCCGTTTTGACCCAGTTTGGAGTACAGTTCAAAAGAATTTCGGCGGCCCTGGAGTGAAATTTACACTCGAAGTAAATATCGTATACACTGTATGTTATGTTTCATTTGTGTTTTTAGTGTTCTCCAAAAACGCTTTCGCTTTCGAGTAGTCAGCGTCATTTGAAATTGAAACAAATTAGCATATGACCAGCGAACACTTCAATACGTGCTAATAAATTATGACACCAAACTAAAAGTGAAACAACGAACCATTTTTTCCTTTGACTTGTACTTTCATGCAGACGTACCGCAAGTTAGCAACAACAACAACAACACAATCAATTATGTGCCACAAGTTTGGAATAATATTGCTACTGTCCACAGTAAGCGTCATTTTGGCCCAGCAACAGCGTAAGTATTCCCAACAAGCTAAACCCAAAAATCAAAAAACTAATATTTGGAAACAGGCAGAAATCGTGAAGCCAAATCAAATCGCTTTCTAACCGATTACGTCAAAGACGCCAACGTTTTTCAGTCCTTAAAGAGGCGCAATTGCTGCCAACGAATATATGGCTTTTAACTAGGCTTAAATACCGCTCGATTCGGTTTTAATGACATGCCTGAAACGTGTTGACCGCGTTGAAAGTTGGCACCAGCTATAAAGCTATCGTTTCCAAGAATCGGCTTAGAAAGAAAAAAACCCCACTCCGACCTACCCAACTATTAATAGTTTTTAATTCGCATACCTTAAAATAGCGACGTTATAAAATGAGGGCTTATTACACATGAAATATGAACTCACAGATTAAACACAAATTTCATTTGAAGTTTAAAAGATTCTCTGTGATCTTTTTCACGTTCTTGCAATTAACTCATTTGTAATTAAAACAATATAATTCTTTTGACTATTCTATTCATAGAAAAGTGTTTAAATTCAGACGTGACTTAAATGGAAAAGAAAATAAAGATACGTTAGATCATTTTACATATGTACATCTTTATATTAATAACAAGTTCAAGGTAAAACTCTTAACTTAAAAATGAAATAGAATTTATATACTCTTATCTTACAAGCATAAAAGTATTATGAAAATTACTTGTAATTGTTTTATAAAGATGAGACAATAAAATCACATGAGAAATTTTTAATAGCCCCAATTAGCACTGCCTTAGCTCAAATCATGCTGATTTCCCAAGCTTCCCTAGGCTGTAGACCTCCCAGCGCCAATAAAGCTGTTAGATCGGCTTCCCCCACCTATAGCGATGATTGCAGCAAATGATCATCGGGGGCAGTCGGTATTATCCATTTCTGGGGATCTTGACTCGACTGTAAATTGCCGACGCGCTGATTTGTGAACTTGAGCTGAGCTCAAACATAGCCAGCTTCGGGCTGAGAGCTGAGGCTGTAATTAATGGCAACTACTTTAATTTCGTTGCAGTTGAATGCGCAAATAATCAAAACACTGAAAAGCAAACTGAAAAACTAAACAAATGTAAACAAAAGAGAATCATCAAAAGTTGCTAACCGAACAAATTAGAAATCGTTACAAGCAAAAATTACATTGAATTGGGAAATGTATTCCTTTCTCTCTTTTTCTCTCTCTCTTTCTTTCTTGCAGCGTACTATTTGCAGCAATGTCCCCGGGATGAGGCAGCTATTAACGAGTGTCTACGTGACAGCGGCAACAAGTTGGTGCATTATCTGCAAAAGGGCATACCCGAATTGGATATTTACGAGGTATTTCTAGCCAGGAAGCACAGCACATTCTGTTTTCTATCCCTCTATCTTTCTCTCTTGCTATATACACATGTGTATGTCTCTTTAATAGATCGAACCTGTTGTAATCGATGAAATTGGCATTGTTTTGGGCAGCGGTCCAGACGGCTATCGTGCTCTCTTCCGTAATATTCAAGCATTTGGCGTTAGCAACATTACGGTCACCAATGTTCGGTATGTATATTGACACACACACACACACACACACTCACCTGTATGAAGATCAGCACTCGAGTCAAGTGTGCTGTCACACTGAGCACCTCAATTATGTGTACTGTGATCGCAGTTTCAAATATTTTCAGCGCCACTTTGAACCATAATTACTTGCCCCTCAACGTGTTTGCTTGCTTCTAATACTCTATCTATGTATAGGATGAAGTTCATCAAAAACCAAGACTCAACATAATTATTTCTCTATGATCTGCTCTCAGTAATAAATTCTAACTATCGCATAAAGCAGATACACTTTGCCTTACAGATTGTTAGAGTATTCAGGATTTGATCTTAGGCATTATACTTAACTTACCAATATATTTCATTTATTTATAATTTAGTATATCTGCAAAATAGTAAGAGTATTGCAGCTTCATTCTGTGAGAGATCAATCGTTCAGTTATTCATTCAGTCAATAAGTCAAAGCATTTACGAGGCACGCGATCATTGCATATCAATTAAATTAATGCAGTTTTAGTTGTTATGGCTAGAATTGCCGTTTGCTAAATACGTATGCATACATATGAAACGCTGAAAAGAGATATGTCTATAAATAATAACGTTTAGCACTTGCTCTGTTGTTGATCCGCCCATCTTTCTCTCTGTATATCTCTTGGATATTGTGCGGCTCCAGGGAATTTTATATAGAACGTAATTTACCACGAATGAATTATAAATCCAAATAGTTTGGACTTACTTCAGCTAGTAGGAAAATATCGCATGTGCTGGAAATTTTCTTGACGTCATTGTGTGGGTTGGCTAATTACAGATTTATATTTATTAAATAAACTTTAAATTTTCTCTGAAAATTTCTAAGAAGAAACAGTGAGTAAGTCGCTTCTATTTTTCTTCGACTTCTTCATAAACATATTTTATGTACTTAAGCAAAAGAGTATCTCATTACGAAGTTCAACATGTCCAAAATAATGTTCAAGTAAGAAAGACTTGACTTGAAGTTGCTTCCATCCGCAGATTATGCAATTGGGACGTCCTTGACCCAAACGACCGTCAATTTTCCGGTATTCGGAACCACGGTAGAAGCCAGCGTCGAGAATTCAAAGAGTCTATTAAAGAAGGCACTTAGAACCATTTACAGCCACTTGAAGTGCCAAAGACGACGAGGGCCAAGAGTTACATTGGCGAAATATAAATATGTGTGTCAAAGCGGTTCGCAATGTGAAGCATTCGGCTTTGGCCTTTCGACAAAACGAACGAATTGCCAGCCGGTTTCCATGTCAAATTCAATTTACGGTTTTGGCCCGGCTTTGGTATCGATTCTGGTTTCGATTTTGCGGCTGAGTTTTACAGGTTTTGCAACGAGTATATTTTTTGACGATGTTTGATTTAGATGTGGGTAATGATTTGTTGCACCAGATATGTACGTACATACAAATGTACACATGTTGTATGTTGTCTCATGTGTGTCCGAGCTGAAGGTCGAGGTGGAGTTGCAGTTGCCACACGATGGTGACATTGAATAATGCAAATAGTTAACACATCGGATGAAATTGCAGTTTTAATGTTGAGTCGTAACGCGGAGGCTTACAGCTCGATAGCCTGAATAGTTTGACACTTGAATACTACATATGTACATACATAGATCATCGTCTAGTCATCTAGTCATTATCATTGTCATTGTCACCACTTGCAGGTCCGACTTGGACTCACTACAGTTCCAGCTGACGTGCGAGATACCCCGCATTCGCGTCAAGGCTCAATATCGATCCACAGGTGTTCTGATCTTGGTTAAGGCCTCCGGTGCCGGTGACTACTGGGGCGAGTATGGTAAGTTGTTAATCAATTCACATTCGGAACACAAATTGAATTATCTGCTTTTAGAGGGCGTCAAGGCCAAGATCTATTTCAAGGCGTTGGCCAATGAAGGCCCCGATGGACGCACATATCTCAGCACCGATTCGGTCAAAATGGATTTCAATGTCAAGGATATTCAGATGGGCGTCGATAACATTGCCAATGGCAACTCAGTTATACGTAAGTCTCAAGTAATACACAAATAGCAATTTATCTCAATTATTTCTCTATCATTTTGCAGAGGCTGCTCTCAATCTGTTCATCAACTCGAACTCCCAGGAGCTGTTGAAGGAGATGAAACCCGCGCTACGCACCAAATTGACTCTGGTCATTCGCAACTTTATGGATCGATTGTTCGCCAAGATTCCCCTAGATGAATGGATCAACTTAAACTAGATAGTTGCATTATGTAATATTTACAATAAGATCTAATTTATTGCACACACCGAATAAATAAAATAATTAAACACGAAATTTATTTAACAGAATTACATATAATTTATTTTTTATATATTGCATTGAAGTAATTGTTTGGCTTAGTAACTTTTCAGCTTATGCTTATACTGAAATCATAGTTATTATATAATTACTCGATAACAGGAATTGTTAGTTGTCGGTTATTAAAGTATTATCATTACTTGCACGGTAACTTTGGGTTTGACATGCAAACCGAGTAACTCGATAATATGAATGAATGAAAAATGCGGAGAAATGTTAAGTTAACATTTAAGACATAAGAATGAATAGTGTTGAATAGTAATTGAACTTTACTAAAAATATCGCAACTAAAATAGAAACTGGGAAAGATACAAGCAACATTAGGAAAATCTTTTGTGGTTTTCCAAGTAAATCGCAATGGGACTAACCAGTTAAAAAAATTCTCTTATAGATCGATATCATGGATAAAAGATTAATAAATTAAACGAAGAATGCCTATAAATCTCAGGGGTTAAATCCTTATCGTAACCATAGTTATAACATTAAACAGTAGTTACTTAACTGTACAGCTTTATGAGATTAACCATCACTATATATACTAATCGTAATCGTAATCAATAGTAAAGTGGCTCGTGTTTGAATTATTAGCTACAGCCTCTAAGTACATGTCCATCTCTGCCTTAACTAAGTATAAACTAATCATAATAACTTTGAGAATTGCGTGCTGTTGAATAATTTTCAGATATAACAGCCCAACTTGATAGTGGCAGTGGGGGCCCCATCAGTTGTAGCAGTGAACCATGTCAGAGAGTCACAGCCTTGCTTTCCTGTCAACACTCTACAGAATGGGGACTCGATACACAAAATTACATAAGACTCGGATAGGCGGTGCACAACTCAAATGATTTCCACTTAAGCTAAGTTTAGATTGTCAACACTGCTTGGGGAGACAACTAATTACGCACAGCACGCCAACTTGAGTCAGAGATCAACTGGTTATGAGTCCAAACAACAGGCTAGCTAGCTGAAATGGTTCTTAACCTTTTCACCCGTCAAAAGGCAATGGGGAATCTGTTAAAGTTAAACTAGTTAATGCGACTTCCTTGGCTGCACTTTGTAGGCGGGGTATTGCCAACCATCGCATTATAGCACACAGATACAAACAAACACATTTGTATGAACACGATCATTAAGATTATTATTATCATTAAGTAGAAGTCGCTGTGAGTCTCGTTCTCACTATTAAGCTCCGTCACTAGCTCTGGCTCTGGCTCGTGTCTGTGCCTCTCCCGGGTTTTGTCAACGTGTTTTGGGGTTCTACGTTGCGTCGCGACGTCTATGGAATCGGTATTTTTTCTATAAAATGCGAACGAGTCAACAGTTTTGCATTCAGTACGATTTGTCGACGGTTACTTAAACCTCACACCTCAAATTTAAACCGAGAACACTGAACGGATCTTCAGTTTGCTAAAACAACATAAAAACGTTAGTAAATTCTGTTAAATAGTTTCGAATTTATCCGAAGAAATTCTAAAATGTGTAAAAAGGAAATCTATATCAAACTTTATAGTGTGACAATTCCAAAAAGTTCTATCGAATAAGAGAGAAATGAATCCTCCTTAGATAGGTTATTAATAGCATAAACTTTATTTATTTACGTGTCTGTGGAATGGTTGTACTAAGTTTTTCCTAGTCGAGGATTTCTAAACAATCCGAAAGAAATGATAAGTCCTCGTTTAAATGAGACTTGTTGGTCTCTATCTCATCCTCGTCGGTGGGTGGATCAACGGCCGCTGAAAGTGCTTCCAGGTTTGAGAGAGCATCGTGTGGGGTATTGTAGAACTGCATGCGGATCTTATTGAATCGGTAATTCAATAGACCATCACACCTCGTAAGATGTTCAATTGACGAGCGATTTATTTGGAATATCACCAGCATCATTTCCCGGTCAAACTTGTCCGCTTTGATTACCTTCCAGCCTTGGATCGGTAGCTCAGGATTCAAAGTACTTAGCATCTCCAGAATTTCTGCTGACTCCGATGGGGTCTCGGGCAACCAAGCTGTGGCCCAAGGTCGCGATGGTATGTCCCTAATATCAACTACCTCCAACCGTGCGCCGGGGTAAACTTCACAAACCTTGGCAACCGCCCATTTGTAAAGCAGCGCCGATCTTTCACTATCACAAGCAATTAACTTAGTGTTTCCTTGAAACCATCCTGCATCCGTGCACGAAGGTGGCGGTCCTGGGTTTTCCCGCAACACTTCTAATGCAACGGAAGCCAGGGAGGCCTGAATCCAGTCCCATTGGTTCCGGGGGATCTTGCCATCTAAATTGCCATTGTCAATGAGTCCGATTATCTTACGTCCTCTCGCAATTTCAGCAAATGTTCTTTTCGTTGGGGTTTCATAGGATTTGGCGCGATTTGGTTCGGGACTCTGTACCTTCATCGACGACGTACTGGGACCAGGTGGTTGAGAAGAGCTTCTATTATAACCATCATCATCATCAATTGCAGTTGAACTATTTAAAGGGACTTCATGAGATGGATTATGCAACTTCACGATCAAATTTTCCCGCGTAGCCTCACTAGATTGTGTCCGGGAAATCCCAAAATCGAGTAAAAAACTTGGCAGAACAGCCTTTGCCCATTCAATATCCTCTTGAATCCCTAGAAAGGCCTCCCTCGACGCTACCTGATCTTCCGTAATCGGTGCGGTTACATGACGCTTCAAAATTCGTCTGGCCTTGTTCCTATCTTTGGCGGTGGCTTCAGATGGATGAGGTCTGGTAAAATTAGCTGGCCTTCTTGTCACAATCGAAGTATCGTAAAAGGTGCCATTGATATCCAAAGGTTGGGTAGCTCTGGGTATTTTATTGGACGGACCGAAGTCCCGATTGTTATTGTATTTCCGTTTTGAATTCATTTGGTTCCCACGAGTTGCGGAGAAATTAATGGTCCACCCGGGCAGAGATCCGCATTACCCGGGCAAGGCTCCAATAGAACAAGCAGTCGCCAAATGCTTGAGCTCTCCGTTCACGACTGGGCTAGTTTTGGTAGACCTGGGCCCCCAGCCAAGCTGACTCTCGGCACGGGTCGAATGACACCTTAGCCCAGCCCAGGTGTGAGATGCATTAGAAAGTGTGTGTGAAGCTTCATTTGTGGAAGGCGGCAACACAAACGCCTTGTCGGTACTGTGGTAAATGCCACGCACCCGCTGACTGTCCGGGACTGCTTATTTGCGGATGGGTTAAGTCACGCTTATTCGCAGCTAACCTCTACTAAAGAGGTCCTTCGCTATCCGCAACCTGCGACCCGTCTGGCGGCCCCAGCTAGGCCCCTGATGAACCACCTCACTAGCTCATCAGACCAGACACAACGTATTATCAGACTGGTAATTAAGTTCCAGAAAATGTCATTGTTCTTAGATTACAACGCAGTCATCATAATGTCTGTAATCAGAGACTTGGGAATAATTATATGAATCTAATCCATTATCAGAGGCAATTCAAAAAGACTTTGTGACGCTAATGGGAGTAATGAACGGAACTTGAGATGAATTGGCATTTAAAACTTCAGATGTGGCAAACACTGACTGTCGTCGGGCCTAACAGTATTATTAATGACTTGTTGATATACTAATTACAGAATCCCAAGCGCAAAATGGAGTCCAGATTAATTACAGCCGCGATTCTCGTCTGCTTCTTCGGCATCACCTGTGCTGGCACTATGCGTAAGTAGAAGTCATGATTATCAAGTGATCGAGTTATACTATAGCATTACCTTTTAATCCCTTAGCCGATTATATTAAGATATGCCATCGCAACGATCCCGAGCTGTCCAAGTGTGTGAAGCAGAGCGTGCACAATCTGCGTCCATATCTGGGCAAGGGTATCAAGGAAATCAATGTGCCTGCCCTGGAGCCCCTCTACATCGGGGACCTCAACATACTGGAAGCCAGCTCTGGTGGCATTACGGTCAGGGCCAAGAAGCTGAATATCTACGGCGCGTCCAACTTTGAGATCACCAAGATGAGGGCCTCCACGCAGAACAAGAGATTCGACTTTGAGCTGATTCTGCCGCATCTGCAAGGCGATGGTCAGTACGAAATCAATGGCAACATTCTGGCACTGCCCATCAAGGGCAGCGGACCCTTTGTGGGCAACTTCACCAACTTTGTGGCCTATGTGCGAATCACCTACGATGTGAAGAGCGTCAACGACATTGAATACTTCGATATCAAGGAGTTTGCACTCAAGATCCGCACTGGAAAGGGGAAACTGCGTCTGGACAATCTCTTCAACGGCGACAAGGTTCTTGGGGATGTGATCAACCAGACAATCAATGAGAACTTTGAATTGTTCACCAATGAAGTGATAGCGCCCATAGCGCGGGCTCTGGAGGTCAAATTCCTGGCAATCGCCACCAAAATCCTCGAGAATTTCACGTACAATGAACTGTTTCCTGTTTAATTGAAAAATGCGAGAAGTTCAACGCTATTGCTTGTGATACAGTTAATTTCATTATTATAGTGTAAATATATTTCATAAATAAACATTAAAGGAACGTAACAACAGTCTTTTATCAATTAATCCTTTTATATATTTACCATTTTAATACCAAATTGAATATTGTACTTTTCTCTTTGCGCGTTCTTTTTTCTTACATTTTGTCCAAGTTGTTTTGTTTACATTTTTAGGGAAATTTTTGAAGGGAAATAATAACAGTGAGAATAACAGCGATAACGACATAACATAATAGTTCTTAACAGCGGGAAATAAATAATCTGTCTCTCCTATTTATAAACATATATATTATTTCCAACTTTATTTTAACAAATTATAATGAACTGTTTTGAAAAATGAATGCTGACTAGTTAGTTCTGGAATTGTGACTATTAAATTCAAATTTTAATGCGCGGCATAGTAGAGGGACAATAATATCTTTACAGTCATACAGTCGCTCTGTTAAGTGAGGAGTGTAACAGAGGAGTGATTCTGTCAATTAGTCAAGTGCCACGGTTGCTACTTAAAAATATCCGATTATCCAGTGCTGCCACCTTTTTTAAGTCGTGGCTGCCAGATGATTTTTTTTGTTAGTCCTTGCCGGGACTGCCATTTATTTGTTTTACCGTTAAAATAAGGACGCGCGACAAACAACCACCTTAACTATACAAAATACCTAATCCTGAACTGATGAAAAAATGAGCTAATGAGCCAACACGACAAAAAAGAGCCAGTTTTGGCGCAAAAGCGCCAATTGAGTCAACCCATGTCAATTTATCTAATGGAAATTAATTAATTTTTTTTAAATATCACAAATTCAAAAAACCAAGAAAATTATCAATTTTCTAAAATAATACAATTTATTTTAAAATTGGTTTGGTTCACATTACATTTTGCGTGGTGAAAAAATTATGAAATTAGTAAGAAATTCTAAAAAGAAATTAAAAAAATCAACAAAAATATTAAAAAGCTCCTGTGAAAGTTTAAAAACTCTAGCTTCAAAATAAATTTAACAAAAAAAAAAAGAACGACCATATTAACAATTTTTCTAAAAAGTGCTAAATATCGTCAAATATGCCACCGTTGCAAGGTTGCCACCTTGTTTTTTTGTTTTTTTTTGCCAATGCAATACATTTTCTTACGCTGCTCACTCAGTCAGTAGTGCCCTCAATTAAAAATAAAATTACAAAATTTCTCTGTCTCTGTTTATAAAAAATCGCATTGTTTAAACGTTCTAGTTTACATTAAACACAAGTGGTAGTAACGTTGTAGAACATGTCAACACCCGCACGCAGACGTCTTATGAGAGATTTTAAAAGGTAAGAAAAGTTCACTCTGACAATCGTCGTGGTATGAAATGGAGAAACGGGGCGACATATGTATGTATGTGCACACATGCATACATACTTACGTACATATGTATGTACATACGCCCGTGGAAAAGTTTGCGCAGCCAAAATACAAATGTGCATGTGTGTATGTGACCTGGTGGTGCTTGTGTATGTGTGTGTGTGCTTGTACGTTGCCTTTTTTCGCTGCTCTTATTTTGTGATACTACTAAAGCAACAATAACAATGGCAATAGCAATCGCAATCACATTGGCAAAAACAAAAAATAGTGCTGCCTATGTTGCGTCTTTGACACTTGACTTTGAAGCATAGCGCTAACACAAACAACACGAACACGAAATAGCATGTATGCAAATGAAATCTGCGCAAAGTAAAACAGAGGCAAAATACAAAGCGTAATGTACAAAAATTCATTTTCCCCGTTTGTGCAATTGCGTCGCAGACAGAACATCGACAACAACAAATGCCAACCAGAGCAGAAAGCGAGAGCAAACCACACACAAATAATAAAATAGTTCTCCCAACAGCTGCAAAAAGTCAGCCTCATCCTGATTTCCGTACACTACTTCTCTGTTTCACCATCTTCCGTCATTCGACAGCGCACACTTAACCTTGTTGACTCATACTCTCTCTCTCCCTCTCTGCAGCAAAGCAAGCAGAGCAGCAGCAGCGGTCTTATTGGAATTTCATTCAGCTTTGTGTGGGATATATTTTACTGTTTTTTTTTGCTGTGCTTCGATTTTCGTTAGTTCGCCAATTATTACAATTGCTTACCTCCTTACTCTCCTCTCCTGTCAAGTAATGAGACCGTTTGATTGCATAAAGCACTTACTGCACGTGGTGAGTGGTGGGGGTTGGGGGAGGGGGAAGGGGTCGCTACACCTTCTCGAGTCCAGTAAATGTCAAGGTCCTATGCGTCAAGGCAGCAGGACTCGGAATCAGCCAACTATCCACCCACTTTCCACTTCCCACAATCTCGCGGAAATTGTTTGTTTATCAGTCTTTATTGTCTATTGTTTTTGCATTGTGTCTGTGGTTGTTGTTGCCTCTGTTTAATCGATGATTTCATTTAAAGCTTTGTCATTTGTATTGATTTGGGCGGTTGAAGGGCGCGGCTGTTGGGCATCGCCTCTTGTGGCTCAGTTCCTTGTGGCTGTTGCACAAACTCGCGTGTGTGTGTGTGTGTGCATGTATGCTTGACCTAAATACAAGTGTATGTGTGAGTGTAAGGCCCCTGGGAGCCGCTGTTAAATGACTGGGATTTGAGATACAAAACATGTCTGTGACCAGCTAAAAACTGAGTTAATAATCACAAACAATTCTTACTCATTTCTTCACTTGAGTCATTTTTGCACAATTCACCTTTGTTTGCTTAATAAACAAAAAATAATATCTTGTTGAGAAAATGATTTTGAAGCAGCAACCGCTTCCAGCTAAAATCTCTTGGCGCGCTTCGCTCAATGAACCCGCCAATATATAATGTACAAAGTGCAGCACATATAAATCCGTCTGATTATTGTAAACATTCGCTGCAGCAACAACAGCAATGACAGCGAAGAGGAAATATCTCAAAAAACATGACAGAGACAGTTTCGTATAATATGCATATATACAAATATGTGTAGAATATAATATACATTTATTTATATAGGCATAGATCTCTCATGATTAGTCAGAAAAGTGTATGAGAGTCTCGTTCGATGTTTTGTTTTGCTTTGTTTTGCCAAATTAAAAGTCGAAATGTAGAAAACATATCTTTGGGTTGCTGAAGATTTAATGCTCTTGCAGGTAGCTTCTATACACATGTTTAAGCACAAGTGGATAACCATTAATTAATTAATGCTTATGGTTTCTTTGCAGACTTCAGGAGGACCCACCAACGGGTGTTTCAGGTGCGCCAACAGATAATAATATTATGATATGGAATGCTGTGATTTTTGGTCCACACGATACTCCGTTCGAGGATGGTACCTTTAAGTTAACCATAGAATTTACGGAAGAATACCCAAATAAACCGCCAACAGTTCGATTTGTATCGAAAGTATTTCATCCAAACGTTTATGCAGATGGTGGCATATGCTTGGATATATTGCAAAATCGCTGGAGTCCCACATATGATGTGTCAGCTATATTAACATCCATACAGGTAAATAGCTAGTACATGTATACATTTACATATATGCATACTTATTTCTCTCATTTATATACTTAGTCACTGCTGAGTGATCCCAATCCCAACTCACCGGCTAACTCAACCGCCGCCCAGCTGTATAAAGAGAATCGTCGTGAGTATGAGAAGCGTGTGAAAGCCTGTGTGGAGCAAAGTTTCATCGATTAGCCATCCGCCCACACTATTAACATCATCAGCAACAACAATTTTAATTGCAACAACAACAGCATAAGCAACAGCAGCGGTAGCATCTACAACAACAACAAGAACAACAACAACAGCAGTGGCAGTTGTAGCAGCGGCGACCTGCGGCAAAAAACGTCAACAAGAAAAACAACAACATGCAATAATATAAAAAAGTTTAAATTAAATAATATCAGATATATTTATAATAGTTATAATGCTATGAAATTGTAACATCGCCTAAAACACACCACACACATACACAGGCAGACAATACACACATACAGACCCCTGCACACACGCACACACACACCTACACTCGCAAAACAGGGCAGTTTATGTTTTCGGCTAAATGTTTTAATCGTAGACACGCGACAAGAAGCATCAACAACAATTACAACCAACTACAAGAACCCACTGAAGCAGCAACAACCACTTCAAGCGACATCAATAGATATATCACCTAAAAAGCATCTTATAAGCTAACAATAATATTATCAATAATAACAACAAACAATTCAATGTTATAATTCAAATAGCAGCAGAAAGAAAAGTTATTAAGAATAATAATAATAAAAAAAAATTTATAAAAATTATTCGGATGATTATTGCGTAAAATAGTTTCATTTTAAAATGCTATTAACAATTCTTACTAAATTATAATGTATAACCAATCGTATATGTATATGTATAGATGATAACCCCAAGAAAAACCAATAGAATCAGACACCATAGAAGAGTTTGAACGTGAACTTGCCTTGATTTCAAATATACACAAATACATATATATATTATGACATATATTCAGCTATTTTAATTCGCAAGCTGACAGTAAGGGAGAGCTGCAAATCTAATATGTAATATGATGATGGATTATTCGCACAAGCTACCTACAAATTGGTTAATAAGTTAATTGGCTAAAAGTTGTGAAACAAAACAAAACAAAAAAACAAACCTAAAATTATAATTAAAATTAAATGTTAGTTGATAGCATGCAATTAAATTAAAATCGGATCTATGATATGTCTATCGAAGTAGAAGAAATAACTGTATAACTATTTACACCCTTTAAGCCTCTTCCCAGTGACCAATTCAATCAATCCCTAGAATTTAACAGTTTTTTCTTTCAATGGGTGATAATTAATGTAATATCTTCCCACAATCGGCACTATCCGCGACCATGACAGTGACCATCGTGTATGCATAGTAATTAGACTAAACACCTCATAACTGCCATTTGCCACACGCTAAAATAGTAACTATTGGTAGCACACAAACACACACCCGTACGCGTCTTCGACAGGGCATTTCATTATTTAGTTAATAGTTTTTAAGCGTAAACTTACAATCGATTGTTCTAATTTGTTTTCAAATTGCTGTTCCTTTTGCTAAGAACCCTCCACTTTGGCACTTTGTGTTGAGATGACGACGACGATAATGATGATTTTGGAACGATAATGATAATTGATAACGATAATGATTATGATAATGCTAATGATGCTCTGAGCATCATGTAAATCTATATGGATAATCCCCTTATAGCAGCATGTTGTTTTTTAATTTAATATTTAAAATTGTACTCAAGCAAATTATTGCAATCCTTTTAGAACTCTTGATAACGAGAAACCACAAATTGAAATCAAATAAAAATATATTAAAGAAATACATACAACAACAAGCAGCAAGTTGAAGCAAACGATAACAATTTACCTTATAGATTTCAAAATATCAATAAAAAAAATATGAAAAAAATAAATTTATTGCATTTTTTTGAGCGAAAAAGAAATATTGACTTCAAGTATTAAGATGTCTACTTTGGCTGTTGCAATGATATGCAGGCTTTTCTCAAACCACCAAGCATATTCTTATTCCCATAGAATCTTACTTTCTTTTCAGTGCGAGCCAACCCTTCAGTCAACATAGTGTTAGTGTAAAAGCTGGAAACTAGATAGTATTTTTCAAATTAAAATCCAATTGAAATTATTAATATTTTTTTATTTAAAATTTCAATAATTTGTTAAACTCTATTACAGTTAATGACTTAAGCTTAAAGTTTGTTAAATATTTGTAAAAATTTCAAACAATAAAATTGAATGATCGTGCCGTTAGGCAACACATTTGATTTTAAACACACAAATTATTATTGTATAATTATTTGTTGGAAATTTCCATTAATTTTCAATTGTTATTAAGTTGAATAAAATTTGACACATAATAATAATTTTATAATAAACCATATAGCGCACACAGATAAAATAAAGTGATAAAGTAAAAAACGGGACCAATACAAGAACAAGACGATATAAGTAAAATACGAGGCGTTATTTACATGGAAATTTTAGAGCTAGGAGAATACAATTAAGTTTCGTAAATACGAGTATATAGTAAAAAGAACTCCTTTAAGATGTGGAGTCAAGTAAAAAAAAGGGAATCTTTTATGTGGTGTATACGTTGTATATAAAAAATATATAGAATACTAAAGGGCATTTCTATGTGGAGCTACAGCTGTCGGCTGTTCCATGGAATTGCACAAGGGTTTGTTTTCTGGATTGCAATGGATCTAATTGCTGGACGCATGATTGTGCACGTTCTTAAAGTCCTGCGTTTGGGTTGTGCTGCGCAACACTTCCAGCCATCTGAAATACATTAAATATATTTAATTCAATTTATCAACTGCTTTTATGTGTGTGAACTCACCTGTTGTAGGTGTGTGCACTCTCCGCTCTGAAGAAATACACATGATTCTTGAAGGAGAGCTTAAACACGAACTCCTTCTGGACTGCATCCTGATGACCAGGTGGGCCCACCGTATAGCCCAACAGTGGTAGGCTGGCCAGTGCAAACTCATCCTGATAGCTCTTGTAGAAGTACAAACAGAACGAGGTGAAGACCACCCACAATTTCTGCCAGCCGGAGCTGTTCTTGAATTTACGAAGCAGATAGCCGGAGAGCTGATGCTCTGCCCCGATTAGATGATCGCCCAGCCCAACGGTGGCGCCACGATGCCAACAGACGTGTAGTGCGGTATTGCTGCGCGATGGCTGCGTCTTGTTCTGCTGCTGCATCTGCACCTGTTGTGGCGTCAATGGGCCGCCGCCTCCAGTGCTGCTGTTCAGGCTGTTGGTGCCGTTGCTCAACCCGATCATATCGAGTCCCTCTTCCGACGAGCCTAAACGTGTGAAAGAGAACGGTTAAAAGGTTCAGTGATTGCATATTACAAGAGGATTCATCGGATTAGTGGGGGTCGTTTCGTCCTTACGATTCTTTGCAGAGTGCTTTTCTTGCCAGTCACAATAAGAGAAGTATTGAAGGTAAATAGATAGATAAAGAATGAAAATAAAATAAAGTAAACTAAAGCTTTAAGAATTTTGCGAAAAGAAGAATCCCTAAAATGATAGATAAAAAGCAGTCTCGAGATTGCATTAGAGATTGAAGAATAATATGAATCGATGTCTCGTAATGTTTTTGTATATTTTCTTTGAATATGTTAGATGTATTGATATAAGATGATTGTATCCTTGGACCCCTTTTAGATACTCACTGCAATTCTTGAGTGTGGTCAACTGGAGCTGCATGTTTGGCGGCATTTTCTTGATATCGGCGGCTGCTTTGGAGAGTTCGGCTAGCCAGAGAGTCTTCTCAGCGGTGGTGCCAGCACTCACCGTGATGGCGCACTGTCCCCCAAATATCGAGAAGGTATTGTGCTCGGCATTCTCGGTGAGCAGGGAGCGCACCGGCACATGGCCGAGTATGCGGAAAGTTTGATCCAGCGGCGACTTGGACCCATAGAGTAAGATGTCCGAGAAGAGGAAGAACATGCGTTGCTGCAGCCCACGCTTTGAGTGCTTCAACAGGCAGCCCTGACGAATGAGGCGACGATGCGGCTGCACGAGCTGCTCGAAGCTGATGTCACGCTGCAGTTCGCACAGCTCCACAAAGTTGGCCGAGTCGGGGAGCTGGTTGCGAATTGGCTTGGTGCTGCGTATGAGCAAGTGATAGACCGCCTGACAGTCGGCATAGTCGATGTGCTCCTCGGCATAATAGTCGCAGAGACGCTCCAGCAGCAGTTGATAGTGGAGCAGACGATTAAGGGGCTTGAGCAGAAGTTCGCCAATGGGCAGATAGCAGACCTTTTGCTGCTCAAACTCTTTGTAGAGCTGCTGAAAGCGATTGTCCGTCTCGTACATGTCGTTCAGGCAGTGCAGTATGTCCAGATGGGTCTGCACGTACTCATCGTAGATGGGCAGTGCGCCCATGTGCTTCATCATGACATCCCCAATGCGATGGGTATCATGATTGCCGCGTCCCTCCCACAGCACCATGCGATGCTCGATGTCGCGCAAAAAGAGATTGTGATGCTGGGCCAGCGAATCGAGCAGTTCGAACAATGGCTGCAGTTGCTCCACATCCTCCAGACTGAGCACCTGTCTCAGCGAACAGTTCAAGACGTCCAGATCCTTCTTGTACGTGCGCTCCGTCATCAGCAGCTCCTTGGCCAGGAAATAGCTTGGCTCTGTGGGCCATTTACGCTTCTTCACCTCCGCCTCGATGTCATGGCTATTGGACATGGCCATCCCGTTGCCATTGTGGCCATTATGGGCGGTAGCCACGCCTGTGGCCAGCTCCTGACGCTTGGCATGCTGAATCTCTGCCTGGATGACATCATAGGTTCCAGCCTCAGAGCGCGACAACGATGATGATTTATCCGAGCCCAACGTGAGATCATAGCGATTCGGAGGCGTAACAATCTCACCGCGCCTATCCAGCGACATATTGCCATTGATGCCGTGGTAGACATCTAAATATCAAATGAACAAAAACAAAAAATAATATTTAAAAATAATAAAAATGTAATTTAAATTCAAAACTAAAATTAAATATAAAATATATAAATATAAATACATTTATAAAATAAATACATACATAAATAAGCAGAGTAAAACACACGTTGATTGATTAATGAAGTTTTATTAATTTGGTTTCTCTTTCTATATAATTTAATGCTGGTTTATTCGTTTGCTTGTGTATAGATTTTCATTCAGTAATTAATCAATTATTTTCTCATGAAATTGTGTCTTAAAAATTCTTCAAAATCAAACGTGTGTACTTAACGCAGTTAGAAGTGTTAAACGATTATTTTTTTTTTGTTATATTTCTTACATGCTAAAATTCAGCTAAGATTTTTTATTTTTTGTCTACCGATTTTAATATAACTTAACTCTAAATAAATATTCATTTGCACTCGAAGGAATTGGGAGGTTATACCAGTACAGCCTCATTCCGTATTCCATTTCCGAATCAATTCCACAAAATTTTATGTGGCTTAGGTCTTACGATCTTAGCCATATAATTTCAGTGGAATTGATGCAAGAAATAAATTTGGAAATTAACTGAATTGTCTAATGCTTATCTAACTGGAAGATTGACACACATATGTACGGGCATATAAGTCCATTAGATAAAACAAGAATTGGTTGTAAAACATTCGTAAATTTACATATTACAAAAATGTAAAAACATTTGCCTAAACTAACTAACTAAAATCGGGTCTTGATGGGTAGAAAACGATCTTCAACGTCAAAATAGTATTATTCATTTGTGTAGATTTTAATTAATTTCGCTAAAGCTAAACATTACAATGCCAATAGGAATGGTTTAATTTCTTTTGATTAAAATACTTTTGATCAGACGAATAGTTGAAATTATTGTACGTGGAATACACTCTGCCTTTTCTAAATTGTGTATGTACCCTAAACCGCCTCACTCTTAACAATTTAATATTTTTTAATCCATTATAATGAACATGTATGTAATTTGCAATAATTTGTATGTAAACTTAACAGGGTTACGACTGATTCCGTTTGGTTTTAAATTTCCACGCTACTTCGATTTATCCTCGCTGCAATTTCGCATAAAACAGGCATTGCATACTTTTTGGTTAGCTTCAAAAAGTATGTTACATACATATTAAAGCGGAATTGAAAGCGAAAAGTGGAGTTCGGAACTGACCTGAATATTAGTTTAATTAATTTTCATTTTAAGATTTTTTTAATCGTTTTTGGCACATTTAAATACTAGAACTAAAGCTAATACAACATTTGTATAATTCTGAAGGGTCTCAAAGTACAATTAGTTTCCGATTGCTTGTTAAAATGCTTGTTTTAAATTGCCATAAAATTAAAAACTTATACAGCACAAGTATTGTAAGTAATATGTGTGTACATACGTTTGATCGACTCAAATAAATGCTGTTCATTTGATGTGAATAGTATTCGCTTTCCACAATTCTGATAAAAAAAATGTGGCATACAAGATCTTAAGTTTTTCAGATATTCCAATCTGATAAAATCATATTTTTGGCATACAACTCGACTTAAAGATTTAATTTCTAGATTTTTATGCAGATTTAACTTTTGACACTTTAACGGGAACTTATAGCATAGATAATTAGATAATACATAATAGGTAATACTGATCAAGTACTAATTGTAATTCAATTAAATATGTAATAATTATTATTTTTTTATCTTTTGTTTTTCCTCATCTTCATTTCCATCTGTTTTTTTTTTTTTAGCTAAATAACAATTAAATATTTCTGTTGCATTTTGTTTTATGAATTAATATTATTATTCGATGATTAAACAGTGCATTAAAATTTGCTCAACTCGCTTCATAAATGTTTGTTTTTTTGGCTCTTCTATAACATTATATATACTCTATAGAAGTTCGATAATCCAAATTCAACACCAACTCATTCATCTACTCCTTCTCCATTGTTAACTCGCTCTCCTTTTCCACTGACATCTTGATTATAATATTTAAGTTAATATATTTGATTAAAATGTTAGTTAGTTTGATTTTTGATCGCTTTTTTCGAGGGTTATATGATTCTATATCTTCTCTTCATTAGCAGCATTTTGTATTTTGTTTTGGTAGTTTTGGATTGTACGATATTCTTTGAATTTTGTTTTCGGCTTGTCGTAAATCAGTCTCAATTATAAATAAGTTGGTTATACTTGGATCGTGTGTAAAAAGTCGTAGAGTTTTTCTAAAAAATGTTCCAAGGCAACTGAAGAAATGGAAAATACTGCCGCTGCTGCTTATTTAACTTGCTACTCCATTTAATGGTCACTCAGGTCATCCGAGTCATGGAACTTGGGCGGCGGATCAACTCGTATATCCAAGCCGCATGCGTAACGTTCGTATTCAATGGGCTCCGATTCGTAGTCCGAAAGAAAGTCCGGATAGGGCAGCTGCTGTCGAGGTGCCTCAGCTGGATGCACTGTTCGACTGGTGACACGTCGAATGGTTCCCATGCCACCAGCAGCACCACCGGCACCGCTGTCTTCGCTGGAGTTGGCCAGCTCATCGGACAGTCCACCACCACGAGATTCATACTCGCTCTCCTCGGGATTGCAGTAGCTACGTCCGTGATACGGCTGCGGCTGCTGCTGAGCAGCTCCAGATGTGCTGGCCACCAGTGAATCCTCCCGTTTCAGCTGTCGCTTCTTGGTGCGCATGGGCTTGACAGGTTGACCGCTGGCCGGTGGCATTGGATGATTGGCAGGTGCCGGCCTGTCCACCATCGGTTGATACATGGGCTTGGTAATGTGTCCCAGTCGATCGTAGCGTGGGAAACCCATCTCGTCCACATTGTCGCTCATGTCGAGACTCTCAAACTTGCTGGCACCGCTGTACTGGGGATAGTCGTCATACTCATCCGTCTGTTCGCGCTCCAGCTCCTCGTCAAACTCCAAGTACTGCTCGTCACGCTGATAGGAATACTCGGAGCTGCCCGAGTCCATTTCGGGCACATAACCCTCCGAGCACTCGCTGCTCTCCGCCTGCTCCATAAGGGCGGCAGCATTCAGATTAGCCCGCATGCGTTTCACGGGCAGCTGACGCTTCTTGCGATAGCCACGACTTCGCAGCTGCTTCACATCCTGACCCCGCACATCCAGCGAGCTGTCCGTATCGTTGCCACTGGGCGGACTCTTCATGGCGGTGGCCACGGCAGCGGCGGTCAGCTGAGCAGCGGCATTCGCAGCAGCAGCTGTCTTGCGCGGTGGCTTCTGGATCAGCTGATTCGGCGGCGACTCGGAGCTGAGGCTGCTCGAGTAATAGGGGGAGCAGCGTATCAATTTGTCTGCCCGCTGCGGCATCTGCGGTGAATTGGGCTCAGTGCTCTCGCTGTTGTGTGTGTTCGTTGTGGTTGTCGTATTTGTCGCCGACGATGTGGAGTGTGCGTCCCGCTCCTCGTCAATCCGCATGGGCAACTCCTGGCTGCTTTGCTGCGACTTGCTCAGCATGTGCTCGTGAAAGGAGCTCGACTGACGCAACTGTTTGCTGGTCGTTTTGAACTCACGTATCTGTGTCTTGGACAGCGTCTTGTCATCGTAGCTGTGGTGCTTGGCCAGCGGTTTGGCCGGTGGTGCACCTACATTTCCCGGCAAGTCGCTGGGCGTCACAATCGGTGGCACACTCGGCACGGGCGGCGGCACTGGCTTGACTACAGGAGCAGGAGCTGGAGCTGCTCGCTGAGATTGGGATTGGACTTGGACAGGTGATGCAGCTTTTGCTGCGGTGGCGGCTTCCTCAGCTTCTGCGGCGGCGGCGGCCTGCTCCGCCAGGCCAGGCTGTTTCATCTTGTTGAGCAGGGCCTGCATGATGGGTCTGGTCACCGCTGGCTTTGGCTTTGTCGGCGGCTGTGGCGCTCGTGGCTTCTGACGCGTCTGCTGCGGTTGCTGTGTTTGTATCTGTGTTATTGTGGTTGTTGTTGTGGTGCTGTTGCTCTGGGTGGTTGTGTGCAGCGGCACAAACTCCTGGCTTTGGTAGCGTTCAGTCAGCTTCTCGCTGTGCGCATACAAGCGCTCCACAAACGGCGACTCCGACTCCGAGCAGATCTCCTGGCTCTGATACAGCTTGGACATCATTTCGAGCGATCGACGCTTGCGTGCCGCTGCACTCGTCTCCGGGGCAGCGGGTGGATCGGTGTGTTCTTGACTGGATCGTGCCTGATTGCCATTGCTGCCGCTGCGACGATGGACCTGGGGCAACGAGCAACGCTTCTCCTCGCTGGGCGAGCTCAGACTCGGCTTGGAGCCAACACGTGGTTGCTTCAGCGGCAGATATTCGCCGGGCACGACGCCCACAAGGGTCCGACTGCTCGAGGTGGACCATTCGCTGATCGTCTGCGCCATTTCGGTGAGGGTGAGAGTCGTGTCATCACTGCGCGTGGCAGACGTTGGCTCACTCTGCTTGTCCGTCTCCGAGTTGGATAACATGTCGTAGCGCAGACCGTCAGACGATCCATTGTCTCCGCTAAACTTATGGGAGTAGCTGCCACTCTGCTCGTTCAGGCTCTCGGCGGACTTGTTAATGGAGCTAATGCTTGACTTGGTGTGATTGGACTTCTCGCTCTTGGCACACGAGTGCGTTGAGACGGCGGACAGGCTGTCGGAGCCTGAGAGATTGGCATACTGTCGCACCGTGTTGGTTCCGGTCGACCACTCCGAGATGCTTAGTCCAATCGATGTGTCCTCCGAGTGGGAGCTGTGTGTGCATTTCTTTTGCTGCAATCCCATGCGAACAGTCCCATCGAGATCTGTGCCAATGGAGCTCGTCTCCTCCTCCGAGTGACTGGAGTGGCTGCACTTCTTGCAGCTGCCTCCACTGCTCAGACGTGCCTCATAATTGCGACGCACTGTCGTCTGGTCGTCCAGGTATGCCGATGTGCTGCCCGAGAGGATGTCATCGATGGACGTGTCGGAGTTGTTGGAGCCACGCGACAGTTTCCTCAACTGTCCTTCCGGTGACAATTGCACCTTAATGGTGCCCGGCATGAAAACGTCATCGTTGGAGAAGAGCTCATCCTCGGAGATTGGACTACGCGGTGCCGGGGAGCGTGTAGGTTGTGCCACAATCACCTCCGGACTGGAGCCCTTACGCAGACCAGTAGCCGCTCTAGCCGTCGGCTGTGTGGAGGACGTGCTGCAGCTGACATTGAACGATGACGACAGGCAGGATGCAGCACTCAGTGTGGAGCTCAGACAGCTAACCGTGTCCAATGGAATATTCTCGCTGCCAAAGTCCTTGTCCTCGAAGGCAGCTGACATGAGGTAAGCCGTGTCCTCATAGGGCAACACCTTGGCCACATCGGGTGGGCCCGCATTGGCTTCATCCTCCAGCAGAACCTTGTCGGCGCTTTGTACCTCGCTGGCATAATAGGTTTCAATACTCTCCACCACAATGGGGGCGTCGATGGTGCTGGATGGTGGTGAGGGCCAGTCAATCGAGTCTTGCGATTGCTGGAAAGACAAGCTGGCTTTCCAGCAGAACGATTTGGGGACTGGCTTATCCAAATCTGGCATGGCATACATTGTCTCTGGCGGTTTAACGGGCACATGATCAAAGGGTATCTCTGGCAGGGGCCAATCCTCAGAGTCCTGACTGCCCGCATTCGACAAGCACATGAGTGTGGGACGCTCCAAATCGTCCGGCTGCAGTTCATCCACATGTGTTACCGAAAATCGTCCAGTCACCAAAGTGGGCGACTTGGGCTCATTGAAACTCCCAATGCTGGAGAGTCGATCGGCAGTTGCCGAATCGCAGGGTATCTCCGGCATCTCCGCCGAGGTGCGACGATCGGCATCCGATATATACGCCAGATTTGTGTTGCTTCGAGAGTCGGAGCTGAGACTGGGCTGATGATCGGTTGATCCAACGGACTCATCCCGCATGCTTACCGAATGTGTGGAAGCCTTGCTCACATCGTCCTCCATGCTCGATTTCTCCGATGCCGTGCTGCGTTCTGAGATCCGTGAAAGCGTGCGGCCCAACGTGAAGCCTGTGCTGTAGCCAATGATATCTGTGGGATTAACCCCAATGCCACCCAGAGTGCTGGTCATTGCCGGATAGCCGAAGGTGGTGGGAAAGTCATTGAGATCATCCTGATAGCTGGTATCGCTCTCCTTTTGCTCGTCCGGTGATGCCTCCTTGACGTCACTGTCCGAGGAATCTCGCAGCGGATGCTGTGCATCATAGCGTTCATATCCGCCATCGGTTTCCACATGATGCCAGGGATCATCTGTGCTAGAGCTGTTCGAGCTTTCAATGGGGAATGCCTTCCAAGTACTTTGCTGTTCCTTAGCCGCCAACTCGCCACGTCGCTGTGCCGCACCTAATGACCCGGAACTGCTCTCGGTCTCAAAAGATCCGCGCGACTCAACGCTTAGAGAGCCTTTTGAATCAAAGCTGGATTTGGATTCCTGTGAGCTACGGTCGCTGCCGGATTTCCCTGGCTCTGTTTTGGTTACCGACAACTTTTTGCCAGCATTGGCACGCGCAGGTTTCTCGATCTTTGGTGGTTTTCGGGATCCACCCGAGCTAGACTCACTGTCTTCAGTTCTTTGCAGTATTTTGGCAATGCGTTCCTCAATGGGATCCAGGTATGATTCGGTACTGTTGCCCAAATCAATGGGACTTTGTTTCTCCAGCGTAGGCGTTGTTGGCTTCTTGATGATTATCTTTGGCTCATTGGTTGGGGTCTGCTCATTGGATCCAGTAGGCGTAGCATCGGCATCGACATCTTTAACTACCACATCCAGCTTAAGCATCCGCTGCTTTAGTTCCATGCATTTTTTGGCCTCCTCGTTGCCAAAATCTTGTGATATGCCCAAAGGACGTGCAATGGAGCAACTAACACTGGACTCCTCATCGACGGAACTCTTTTCCTTACTCACAGACAAACTCCAGTCCTGCTGACGCTGCGGACTTGTATCCTTTTCACCGCTGGTCCAGGAATCCGAGCTTTTTGATTTATCGCTTTGCTTTTCCAGGCTGTATTTCTTCTTACTTTCCGATGTATATTTCTCAAAGGTCTCGAGCACAGACTTTTCAATCATTGGACTGGCGTTGGGTGGGGTAACCAGTATATTTAGATCGGATGTGGGCGTGGCACAGTTGGAATACTCCAACGGTATGGCATCCTCTAAAGTGGCTTGTGTCTCCAGGATATTGCGATCAGGTTCAAGAGTACGCGGTTCATTTTCCGAAGTGTCGGAGCCAATGAACTCATCGCATTCGACGGTTATCCAGGAGCCCGTCTCATCGCTGCGACTGCGATCTAGGCTTAACCGATTGACATCGTTGCGGCCAACTTTAAGATGCCGACGCTCCGATGAGTTATCGTCCTCCTCGATGGAGGGCTCTTCACATTCGATTGTAGGCACACGATGGGGATATCCATCTGCCGCAGGTACCGGAGATTTGCTCGCCGGGGAATGACTATCATCAACGGAGATGAACGAGTCGAGACTGTCGGCCGTAGAGGCCTTGCGGCTCTGATTATATTCACTATCGCGATTGTCCTCAGAAGGCAGCGAACGCTTCAGGATTTCGAGGGAACGACGTTCTGAAATCACCGCCTGCATGTCGATATCCTCATGGACATTATACTGATGGGCGAACATGCGACGATCGCCAATAGCGCTTCGTGTAGCAGCCGCTGGTTTCTCTTCGGCCTTTTTAGCCTCGGCCGCTGCCTGCTTCTTGTCATCGAGGCTACGAGCCTTTACATCCCGCCCAAGATAATGATGTTCGGCCGGCTTCTCCAAGCTACTTGACTTGCCGTCAATCTTCTTGTGGACAACGCTGCCCTCGATTTTCTGTTTGATTTCCTGTGCTTTGGCTATTTTCTTTGGCGATTTAATCATGATATCCTCGGGCACATCTGATTTTTCAGAGTCTTCAAACGATTTATTGCGATCCTCAAAGCTGCGACTAGCCTTGTCCAATTTATCGGGGCTACGACCCTCGTCAAAGCTGCGACTGAACTTCACCATCGACGTGTCTAACTTGCGCGGTGCCTTCGCAATTAAAACATGATCCTCTGCTTTCGATTTAAATTCTGTTTCAATGATTATATTATCACCATCGGTTTTCACCATTATCTTATCCTCTGGAGCAGGAAAAGCTGGCAGCGAATCCTTCACCGGACTGAGCATTGTGATTGTCTGTTTCATGGCCGATTCATAAAGTTTTTGTTGCCTCTCCTTACGTTTGGCAATGTCTGCCTCAGTTTCCTCCTGCGACTTGCTTTTATCCTTGCTCAGGCGCCGCATTTCAATGGAACGCGGACGCTCCTTTGGACTTGATTTCTTGCTTCCCCTGCCATCCTTGCCGGCTTTAATGTCATCGGCACTGGTGCGTCGGGACTCCGGACGACTACGGGAGATGGGTTTACCTTTAAATGGTTCTGAAGTCTTTAGTTTTCCCTTGCCAGTGCTATCGATGCTGCTTGCCCTGGAGACGCCTGGCGAGGTTTTGCGAGAGCTGTTCGCCGAACTGTAGGGTGACCAGTCGGTGAATCGATACTTTGGAATATTCAGTATTAAATGATCGCCGCTCTTGAGCTTCATTTTTGACTTTCTCTTATCCTTGATCTTGACGCCTTGCAATGCAATCTTTTCAATGTATTTCAATTGGTTAAGTAGTTGGACCTCCTCGCTATCAATAGTGACGGCACTCAAGAGTGAATCCTTTCGATTTGTGTTGTAACTGCTTTGCGTGGGAATGGAACCGGCACAGGAATGAATACTGTCTGCTGTATCGTCCTCCTGTTGTGCTGTTTGATTGCCTCGCTCCAGCGACTTCTCTTCCAGAATTTCGCCTTCCTCCTCAAAGCCCACGGTGTCGTCCTTTGACGAGAAGGCATTCATCGGAGGCAAACGATGTAATGAAATAACTGGAGTGTCCAGACTCTTTGTGCGTCGCTCCGTGGTGGGTGACTGCTGTGTCGCCTGCTGACGTTGTAGGGAAACCGAGCCCTCCGATAGATTAAGTCTGGCATGGGCAAAGAGTATTGGTGCGTGACCCTTTGAACGCATGACTATGGAAGAGTCAATGATTTCCTCAATTAACTTGACCTTTGACTTGGCTGTTTGCTTCTTTAGTGTATAATCAATATCTGATCCGCTTATCTTCTCCTCATGGCATGTTTCGTAGATGTCGTCGTTGCTGCGAAAGAATTCAGCATGCTCAAATATGGGAGATGGAATGTTTTCGTTACGCTGATAGTCATTGGTGCACTCATCCATGCGTCGCATGGGAAGATGGGGCTCATCCTCTGACGATGGTATTGATATGGAACGCTCCGATATGCGACGCAGCTCCGTGGCATTGGCATACTGTGGATCCAGCTTCTGTGGGTGATAACGACTCTCCAGATCGGCCAACCGACGGCACTGTGGCGGAGAGCCTTCGATTTCCGTCGAACTCATGGTCTGACCTCGACCCCAAGCAGCCGATATGAGACGACTCTGTTCGATTCGTAAAATCGGTTCGATTTCTTTGCGCGATTGCGGAGGAGAGAACTCCAAGCGGTCAGGTATGGCCTCCGCAGAGCCAAAGACATCATCTGAGTCCAGACTCTCATCATCCGACGAGAAGGAAGTTATGCGTGTCTTTCCCTTCTTGGACTTGCCCGAAGGCTTTGTCTTGGGTATGACCCTTGGCTTGTTGGCCTTTCTCGCATTGGCCTGTAGTTCCTTGCGTAGACTCTGAATTAGCTCCATTTGCTTCTGTTCCAGCTTCTGCTGTTGCATGCTTTCAGTCCTTGAACTGGTCGCCGAATCGCTTTCGATCTGACTGAGCTTCTTATTGAGTTTCTCCAGCGTAGATGCATCCATTTGCTTGGTAATGTCTCGCTTCGGCGACGACAGCTGTATAATTGGTATGGTTTTGTCAATTTCAAGTGTTATTGGATCCACCTTGGATAGATCAATGTTTTGCGTAAATAGAAACTCTTTGGTTTCTGCTGGCAGCAGACTGTCAAGGATATCTGGCAAAAAGTCAGCTGGACCGGGCACGGCAATAGCACTTGCCTTAGGTGACTTCGGAGACTTCGGTGATTTCGGGGACTTTGGAGATTTAGGTGATTTCGGCGACTTTGGCTTGTTATGACTCTTGACACCTGGTGACGGTGCTGTTCCGTTCATAATGTGACGCTTGTGCAGCACATACGGTATATCCTCCTTCAGCACCTTGGTGAATCGCCTCTCATAGTCCCTGAAGAAGCTCTTGGGCAGTTCAAAACCTGTCTTTGGTATATCCACCTGTGCTGCCGGCTGGCCATCGTAGCATTTGGGTATTTCGAAATTACCGTGAGCCTTGCACAATGGCGGCGCACTAGGGATTTGCTTATAGATGTAGTCCTCATCGCTGGAATCAGCTGGCGTGAGATCTATGGATTTCTGATGCATGAGAACATGTCGACGGGAGTTGCTGCCGAGGCGAGCGCGATTTGCCAACGAGTTGGGATCGCTTTTAGTTCGTTCCACCGTTGCATGGGAATAGTTAAGCGGCACCATTATGGGATTGTATTCCTCAAAGTGTGTTTTGGCCATTAGCTCCTCCTTGCGCGTGATCTTCTGATGCGCCACACGAGCCTGCTGCTTCTCAAACTCAGAGACCAGTTCGGGTGTCAATGGATACTCTGGACTTTGCTTGGCCTTCTCATCCTTGGGCTGACCTTCCCATTGTTTGGTGTACTTCTGAATGCATTCAATTCGATCCTGATCAAAGCTGAATATGTTTTCGCTATCCGATCGACGTCGAAAGGCGGAGATTTTGCATGACTGCGAGTTGGCCTTCTTAATAGGCGCCGTTTGATCAATGGAGTCTCCGGTTTGTATATCCTTTTCCTTACAACGAATACCAGAAGCGGGCGTGGATACCGATTCCGGAGATTTGTTGCCAAACGATTTTGCATTGCGTTCAATTTCCACATTTTGCAGACTAATCGAGTGCACCTTAGATGTTTTATGGTTTTTATTGCTCGGAAATGTTGAATATGTATCCCGGCTATCATAGAACGAGCTATTAGCTGTCGAGCTATGCGTGTCCGAGAGCAGACAGTCATGACTTTTGACCTTTGGTCGTGTGTATAGACCTTCGGCATCTGGCACTGGTTCCACAGCATCATAATAGTCACTCTTCGACTCCTGACTAGATTGGGCAAACTTTTCATAGAGCTCCTTCTTGTTAAACTGCTTGACCTTCTTGCAGGTTGTCGTTGGCATTTCATAGTTTCGTCCAAAGCAATCGCCCACCAGAGATTCCTTAGAATCCTGACTGGAGGCCACCGATGTTTTGCTTTTGGTTGTTTCTCTGGACTTCTTGCTGTCCGTATGATAAAGACTGTCACGAGATTTCTTACTCGAGTCCGAGCTACGAGAGATTTTTGTCTCAAACATCTCACTCTGACTCTCCTGACTAGAGGTACGCGTTAGAGCCTCTTGAATCTTCTTATAGAAATTTCCATCTGATTTGACAGAAAGTTTCTCGCGTGGCAAATATCGTGGATCCTCGGCATCCCAGATTTCGTTCATAATATCAGCAGCCGACTTGGACTTGACGTCAATGGCCGAGCGATACTTTGGCTGCTCTGAGACAGATTCATCGTCGCTGGGTATATAATTGCCAGAGTCCAGGGAGCAGGAGCGCATGTGATCTTCGGAGCGTCGTCGTCCGCTAAAGAAATCGATATCGTACTTCTCCAGCAGCTCGTAACTGTCCTGCGATATGTCATCCTGTGATCCCGTGAAGTCTAGCTGTTGTCCACCATGTCGTTTCTGATCTTGGGTGTTGTATGTGCTACCCGGATAGCTGGATGAGTACACCTTACTATGCGGCAATGGGGAAAAGCCCTGATGCGCATCTATTGAATGATTCTTGATAAAGTACAAGGAATGCCGGGAATCATCGTAACGTGTAACGGGCGAATCAATGCGATTTGACGAAAGAAACTCTTTGTCGAAAGCCGTCATGGGCTTCGGTTGCTCGCGGTCGTAGTAAACGCTGCTATATCGTTCAAAGAGATCCTTGCAGGAGCTGCTCTTGAGCCAGGACTCACGCTCTACCTGATCGTAGATATTCTCACCTTCCCCATCCTCATCTTGCTCCTCATCATCATCCATATAATGAACAGCCGCCTGCTCCGGTTTGACAAACTGTGCCGTTGAATATAGATTCCCAGTGGCCATTTGATACTCCAATTTCTCCGCTGAGCTACGTCTCGGATGGTGTGTAATATAGTGACTGTCATACGAGTCAACCGAGTCGACGCCCGAGAGCTCTGAATTTCGTGGCAATGAGTGCGTATGCTTGGAGCTCTGCGAATCCATTGATGGCGTCAAGTAGTTCTCAGATTGAGCGAGTTTAATGCGTTCATTTTGGGGATAACGCTTGGTACCGAAGCCAGTGCCAAAGTAGGAAGACGACGATGACTCCGAGGGGTGATTAAGGTCATTATGATACTGATAATTCAAGCTATTGTAGTTACGCTCCTGAGCGGCGGCATAAGCCGACGTACTGGGCTGCTGAAGCATGGGCATCGGAGGTTGTATACCCATTTGCTTGGCCCGGGTATATTGCAAAATTGACTGATCGATAAATTCATCGCTGAAATGTTTTTCGCGTGTCTTTGACTTGGTCTTTCGATTGACCGTGGCATATATATCATTGCGATCGTTTAAATTGAGATGCTCACTATTGGAGATCTTGTGCTCCATTTGGGAGCTGTGAAAGTCTGAATATTTGTAGTGTCCCATATCGTTGATGTCAGTGTAGATGATGTTGTCGGTTTCCGTTTCGGTTGAGTTGGCGTTGGCATTGTTAAGCATGCACTGTTTAGACATCGAATAATTGGTACTGCTATAATGGACTGGTGTGACAGTTTGCGATTGGGACTCCTGTGACCGAAGCGGCTGACGACGGGCATTGGCCATGGCCATGGCCGAGGCCGGTGAGACTGCCGCCATAGTCTCCCGATTGATGGTAGATGCTGTCAAGTCCGAATCCGCTTCCTCCTCGACTAATTCCTCCTCCTCCTCCTCCCCCATAGGCTCCTCCTCCTCCTCCAAATCCGCAGGCTCCAGCAGCTCCTCCTCCTGCTCCTCCAATTCCATGGAGCTGCTGAGATCCACCGAAAGACCCACTGTGCTGCTGTTGATAGTGTTGTTGTTGTTGTGGGTGTGGTTGTTGGTGTTGATGCTGATGAGCTGCGGCGACGCAGGGACATACGCTTGGGATCCCACTGAGACTCGACGAGGCGTGCTGCTGCTGTACAAGTGGGACAAGTGGCTCAGACCTGAACACGCGCATAAACAAAGCATGTTATCAATTGTTAGCACTTGAGCAATAGATTTTAACCGAAAACCGAAACAAACCGAAATCATATCGAACTCAAGGCCAAAGTAAACACTGAAAACATAGTACATCGATTAAGTATAGTATTCACAATCTAGATCAAAGAGTCAAGTCTCACCCAGACCATTATCACTGTGAATACTTAACGAAACAAAATAATGGGGAAGCATTCACGGCAAAATAAGGTATTTCACGCTGGCTTCAAAGGCGCCATTGTGAATACTTTAAGCTAAAAATATAAAGCTAAATCTATAGTTAACTTATACTTAACGAAGGTTAACGAAATAAAATTACATCTATGCTCGCATGCAAAGTTTATATATGCACGTAGGATTAAATTAAGCTTATTTGGATATCAATAACTTAATAAAACAAAATCATAGATAAGTCTACATCTAACTGTAATTGTAACTTAACGAAATTATGATGAATAGATTAGTTTGCATTTGAAAAGACTCACCTAAATTGTGATCGCCTGGATGCACACGAGCCTGATCGGGAGCGCGCTGCAGGCTGCTGCTGTGGCTGGGCGAAGTCCACGACTGCGGACCCTGTGGTGAAAGCGAGCGGTTCGAATTCATTTGGTCCATACCCGCTGCCGAGTGGTGTTGACGTTCCGCCGAGCATGCCGCTTCCTCCGGCGAGGTTGGCGATTCCGCTGCATAATTCTTCGTCTGATAGATCTCCACCTGGGCTGCTGTGACCTGATCAACCAAATTGTATATATGTCAATCAATTACAATTATAATAAATGGTTCAATACTCACTTGAGAACGCATGTGGTCGGTAGGATTGTCGCGTCGGCGATCCAAGGTATCCGCTGCCTTCTTCGTCAGAGAAGGCGTCATCGAGTCGCTGCATTGATTGCGATAATCCCATGCCGCTGCAGCGTGCATGCAAAAAGAAAGTGTAATATAAATAATATTAAAATTAAGGCAAGTATTATATATATTTGCAAATTATAGTGAAAATTTATCGCCTTGGCTAAACATTCCGCGAGCTAAACTTAACCAAAATTCAATTGATTACGAAATGATAACGATAAATCAACAAATATAATTGAACAATTGAACAAAATAAATACAAACCAGTGTCAATTGGGAGAAGGGGATTGGCTGAAATGCTGGAATTCACATACGTATGCGACTGACTTCGGCTACTAGCATTCAATGGCCCTTGCCGGAATGACTGAGACCTGCAGCAAAAGAAAAGACAAGAGGATACCACGATTTTATTTTCACATGCTCAGTTCTTTTTTTTTTTGTTACTTTTAGTTTTGTTTAGATCTTTTTTAGTTGTTCATATTTATTATTGTTAATTTTATTGTTTTAATTTATTTTATGATGGAGTTAAGCACATTTTTTTTATTTTATGTCTTTGTTTCTTTGATTAAAGCTTAAACGTCGAAAAAATGTATATCTTTGGTGTAGAGGCAATTGAATTAGATAAAAATAAATAAGGCAAATTAAATTATTTATAATTAATAAACATAAATTTATACACACAGACACCATTTAATTTGGGGTTCAAGCTACGTAAGCCGAAGAAAATTAGACAATTCCATAAATAATTCAATGGGAAAACAGTAAGGTTTCTCTCCCTCTTTCTGGGTAATAGGTAATACTTTCAATATTATAAATAGTTAGTTTATTTAAGAGTCATTTAATTGTACAGACTAAACTACTTATAACAGTAGCATAAGAAGATAAGGTTAGGATTATACTAAAACACACAACTAATTACTACACATTTATGAGAAGGAAACAAACGTGAATAGTTTTGATTGTGTACAGTCTAAACAAAACACAACGAGCAAAGATCGTAGACACATTTTTAGCTCGTTGTGTTTGTAAACAAACTGAAACACATAAAAAAAACAAAGAGTACAGATTGACTCGTTGGGCCATTCTAGACAAGACTAGACTAAATACAACAACACACAGTGTGAGCAGTGATGATACGAATGAAGCTTAGGTTATACTAATGAGATAGTCTTTATTTAGGGTAAGGCTAGGTTTTGATGACGACAGTTTGGGGTCTAACGATGGTATCAAATTAGGTAGAATGATATGAGTTTAGTACGCATATAAATAATTTGCCAATTGCCAATTTAGATTACAAATAAATAAGGCTGATTATCTACAATTATAGTTAGTTGGATTAGTCAGTTAATATACAAATTTAAATAAAAAAAATAAATAAAAAAATATTGTTGTTTGCTTCTGTACAATTTAATTTGCGATTCTTCATATCTTTTCTCTTCTTTTATTAATAGTTTTAGTTTAGTTTTGTGCTTTGCTTTGTTTAGTTTGTACTTAAGACCAATTGGTTTTTTAATCCTCTTCTCTTTTCTCTCTTTTGAAATTGTTGAATTGGCTTGAACTGTATTTCAGCCAAGTTCTCATGTGGTGGAAGGTTCTGGGGTACTTTGGGATTTGGTTTTGGATAAAGATTGATTTTGAAACGAAACAAAAATTCTGAAGTTCATAAGCAATAAAGTTTAATCAAAAGAAAGATGATTACGCTGATGAGTTATAATGTGAACGGATGAGTTTCATTATATTAAATGTATTTCTTCGTTGATATAGATTTTGATTAGTGTATACACAAGTATTGTGCACAGTTTTAAGGTTTGTTTGGTTATTCATATATAGGAGGGAAGTAAAAGCTTGAAAATTTTCAAAAATATAAATTAAGCAAAGCTTAAAAATAAGTTAAAATCGAGTTACTTATTTGTATAAATATAAATATTCGAATAATATTAAATAAGCGTTTTGATTGTAAAGCAAGTGCTTTTAAAATTCTGAAATGCTGTTTTTATTGTTACAGCCACATTAAAATGCGGTCATATTGGTTATAATAAATTGTTATCGTGAAGATAAGAAAATGTGGTTAGTTTCACTGTTCAATAAAATCAGCCTTTAATAACCAAATACAATTTGTACTAAAAGAAACTTAAAATACGAATTTTAGGAAACATTTCAGGCATTTAACTTGTTATTGATGTTGCTGTTGTTTCTCCTACAGCAGATGTTGTTTAGACTGGTTTTGTAATTGCAACTTACCTTTGAAAGTTCTGACGCTTCACATAGTTCTCGCGAACAAATTCAATAATCTGTTTCTGTGTTTTGCCGCTGTAACTGTAGGAGGAGAGCACAAAATAGTTTAAGATACAATTTCTATTAAAAGCTTCCTTTCAAAAGGTGCAGACATACCGGAAAGAGCTACCGCGTGAAAGTACACGTGTCTTGCGCCTGGGCGTGCTCTGAACAGTTGTACAGCGAAAGAATCCGTGATTCTCGACGCACTTCTTCCAAAAGTTCTTGCACTCATTGCGACCCTCAAAGAAGAACTCTACGGTATCCTTGTAGTAGCCCTGCAACAGATGAATTACAGTTAATAATGTCAATTATGAAGTCAGTGCCGTTGTTCAATCTTACGTAGCCCTCAGGATGCAGTTTGACCAGAAAACGTTTACGTTTAAAAGAAATTTTGCGTATTTTGGCCCACGAGAAGGTATTGATGCGCGTTATATTCTGAAAGACGGTAATACCCATGTGAGCTACAGCCAGATTTAAAGGTACACCCTCCACATCCTTAGCGGGATGCATTTTCATGCCATACAGCTCACAACGGCGTGCGGTCTCCAGAAGATTAAGATCAGCCTCTGCGGGAGATTGGCCGCTACATAAAAAGAACGCCAAATTAAAATATCATTTGGAAGGAATATATTTTCTAGCTTACAAGTGCTTCTTATGATTCTCCATAATCTTGCGTTGCATTGTGGCATCCTGGTGAGGCACAAAGCGATACGATGACAAATATGTATGGTCTGGATAGTCCTCGGGCACATAGTCACCACACGATGCCTGCACGATGTAGCTGGCCATGAGCGCCGCGGTATTGTCATTGCATTGCAAGCTGCCCGTTGCCAAATCCCGTTTGATTTGCAAACAGAATAGATATCTAAAAACGATTAAACGATATGTATCAAAGACTATACACTCAGAAATTGAAATTATAATACCTGGTATACTCCTCTTCCAGCTGTGCTGGATCTGGCGTATAGAACTTGATACAGAATCGCAGCACTGGATCGATGAGAGATAGGCCCACCTGACGATTCATGGGCTTCTCCAGATCCAGCCAGTATTTGGTATGTGTGGATATCTCCTGATATTCCAGGCCAAAATAGTCCGCTTCCAGCAAATTTAATTGGCGACAAACTTGTTCAAAAAGCACACGACCCAAAGCCTTGGCCTGAAATTGAGAAACAATCGAATAAGGGAATGCATTTAAATGTTAGCTAGAATATGGAATAAACTAAAACCAAAATTACAGCTAGAGTTCAATAAATTGATAAAGTTTGAAGGTATTTTCTTTTAGATTAACGAAGAGAGAAGAGAATCTTACACTAATATTTTTTTGTAGGCACTTCGTGGCCTAATTTTAAAGCAAACCGAAACAGACACTTGGCAACCTAACCACAATCCTAAGCGCCACATAAATCAACAGCCGCGGAGCAAAGTTGGCCTAGAGTATTGTAGTTGTTGTTGCTGTGGTGACACACCATTAGAGTTGATTAAAAATGCCATTACATAGCGCTAAATAATATATAAATACGTATGCATTTTCTTGCAATTTACACTGTACGCTTGAGCCTTGACGCTGGCACGTTCGTCCCCGCTGTTCTGTGCCTCCAAATCGACCTCTTTCTGTTCTCGCTCAATTTGGCAGCGGGCAAACAGAACAACGACCCACTTTTTACATAACTTAATTGCTGCCAGAGACGATGCCTGGCAAACGGGCAGCGCAGTCGAGTGGCCCAGTTAGTAGTTAGGGCGAGGCGTCAACTCAATTGAAATTTATTTAAATGCAATCAGACGAGGCATCGCCCACAAAACTGCTTGGCATGTGGCAGCTCTTAAAGTCGCTCAGTTGCAAGGCAGATTAAATTTTAACGAGCTCATCTCAGGCCATCCACAGATGAAGGCCGCGATTAAATTGTGCATAATATTTATTGAAAGGCATCTTATTTAACAGTCTGGCAGCGTCATATCAATCTGGCAACGTTAAAAAATAAATTTTCAAGTAATTCCAGATATAAACTTACTAATGGCTAGATTTATGTTTAATCTAAGTTCTAGTTAGGGGAATTTCCTTCGCAATTTCTTTGAAGTGACAACTTTTTCTGATCAAATTGACAATATATAAACGTTATTAGCATATTTTATAGTCGAAGTGCCCTTCAATCTGCTAACAGGACACATGCGACTATACCAAATGGCTTATGGCACGCATAGTATGCTAATGTGAGATAGAAACAGTAGTAAAACGAGTGCTTCTTGAGTCGAGTCCTGCACAGCTGGTGATACACCTTTATACCATTAGGAAAATGAAGGCCAATGGAAATGTTATCGGCATAGACGAGTTGAAAGACTGAGACGGAGACCTTACCAATCAAGCAAAGTGCTTTGTCAATTCGAATTTTGTGCTTGACTTTGCCTCGAAGCATACACAATACACCGCATCAGATTTGGAGTGTGAATTTCTGTCAGCCAGGGGCAGAATGGAATGGAACGTGTCTAAAATGTAATTAAAACTATGTTTTAGCACCCACAAATGCCACATTGAACCCACAAATCTAGCCATGCCTTTGTTGATATTTGAATATTTCATGCAATAAATTTTGGCAAATGACCAACTGACGCCACAATGCAAATTGCTTTGTGGCATTCATATATAAAACAAGCAAATAGTATTGGGCGTGGTCAGGGCTTTAGCCTAAAATATATACAAAAGTTTCATTAAATATTTAAGATAATTATGATCTGAATTAAAGAGCTTCCCTGAATTCTCAAACTAAGCAAAACAAAATGTTTGTTATATGATTTTTATTATCAGGGATCGCCCTTTTAATTGAAATGTGAGATGAAAACTGGCAACGAGTTCAACCAAAACAATGCAAAAAACCAACAATGTGCGGACACAAAGGAATTGTTGATACATTTTTTATGAGTTCACGGAGAGAAAAGCTGAAAAAAGCAAATATAACAAAGTTTCGCAACTTTTCTGCCGAGTGGAGGTCATTGGGGAATACGGTGCGGAAGTGTGAGAAGGAAGTGTGAAAGGTAGGTAGAGATTCCATGGTTCGAACCGTAAGCAAAGAATTTTCATAGCATATTTATCGGATGAGTCAATGGAAAAACTTAAACAGTTCAAAGCTCCTTTGTACTGGATTTTAATAAAACAAAAGCACGTCATTAATCGTTCCTTGAACGAAGCCATGTGATTATAGTGTTTTAAATGTCCAAGTATCATTCACCATTTGACGAACGGAGCGCTAATAAATAAACGAACAGTGCGCTACAAAATGAGTTTGCTAGTTGATTCACATAGCGAGAAAAGTTCATCAAACTACACAAAAAGTGAATGAAAAGTTTCGCTTAAGCAAATTTTGCGAATCTAAAAATAGTTTAGCCCATTTAAATTAACAATGCCAATTAACTTTAGTTTGTAAAATTATCAATCTGAGCATCAACAGGATAGATCTGAGAACAATAGTTGCTGCCAATAAATGTACAATTAAATTGTCGCATGTTGTTAAGGCCTCATAATCAAAATCATTTACACTGGGAATATTTATGACATTTTGACAGATGCAATTTACAGAGCCTTCCCTTTGTATCCAACTAATTTTTAAATAAAACGAAATATCCAGAAGTTTTGTACTTTGCACAATTGCTGAAGCATATTTAATTTAATTTTCAGCAAACAACAGGAGCAGAAAACACACTCGAAAAAAGATGAATGTGCGGGTTTCCTCTTGAGGGAAGGTTACCAGAGTCTAGTGGCTGCTGAAGCGGCTGCTCCAGAAACTGCAGTCGCATTTGTTGGCCCAGTCGAGCCTCGACAACAACAATGAACCCCATCAGACACGCCCGAACTTTGACATTTTCCCTGAGACTACAGAAGAGAGATGAGAGGAGCCTCTATTCATTGTCCTCGTAGGCCAATCCACTAAACCAATTTGGATTTTCAGCAACTACAAACAGCCAATTAACTTTGGGCGCGGCTACGAGAAAAACGGAAATGGCCAAAGCACAGGAAACAGATGAATGCAAATAACTTGCATACACAAACAGAAGGACAGAGAGAGAGTGAGAGAGAGAGAAAGAGAGTTTGACACACATACAACTGTTGACATTTGGCGTTGGTTCAATTTGTCGCCAGTACAGAAAACCAGAGAAGCTTCCCCATCAGCAGGTGTTGTCTCTAGAGTGCCAAGTAAGAGGAAGGCAATGTTGTTTGCCTTTTGTTCATTGACAGTAAAGCTTCCCCCCTGTGCACAGAGCAGCCCGGCGTAATAAATTTCCACTTATGCGGGTGTCTGGGACTAGAAGCTCATGGAAAAGCATGATTTAATTCCACGTTCTAAGTATATAAAAAATACGAAAAGAAGCTGAAAGCTGTACAAAACAAAACTAAGAAAGTTGATAGCTATGAAGACTTCCTATGATTAATAAGTTTCTCACTGAAAAACTCAGCAGCTACCTAGAAGTATGTAAATTATTTCTCTGAGAAAAGTATACTCCTATTTATTTATAAATTAAATATTAATTATATAGGAATCTTTATTTGTAGTCAAATTTGAATTAAGATTTCATCCAGCTGCCATGCTAGCTAGGAGAGCACTTGCCAAAGTAATTTGCAATTGAATTTAGTCAGTAGAAAATCCTATTTATAGTTGTCTTCTAGTCTTTGAAATGTTTTCCTTGATGGCACCTGCCCAACGAATACGACCTGCAATCACATCAATCTCTGGCTAAAAGAAAGTGCAGTCAGGAAGAGGAAACCAACCATAAAATGAAATTGCATTAATATATAAATGTATTTCTGTATATCAAGACAGAAACAGAAAGGCAGAGAAAATGATAGAAAGAGAGGGAGAGAGAGAGGGTTGCTTTGCACAACGGTTACAAAATATGAATAGAAATTTATAATTATATTTAAGACAAAGTTATGTATAGGCAGAAGTTGAGAATTGTAGATTAATGCGACAAGCGAATCAAGGGAATAGGGAATAGGCCGGAACTGAGGGGGCTGCTGCAGATGAACTGGGACTGCAACTGTGGCTGAGGCTGAAGCAGGGCGTTCCACATTGGCTTTGAGGCCATTCACTGATTTCTGGCAGACTGCCAAAATGTGTTCCGGCCTAACAAGAGCAGAGCAAACAACAAACCAGCATCTGAGGCAACATAGAAGCGGCAGCTGAAACTGCCAACAAATCAACAAACTTTCTGGTAGAGTGTTGGCTGCTGTAGATTCTGCTTTTGCTCCTTCTGCTGTTGCCTCCGTTTGGCTTCGATGAAGCGCACCCAAAAATAAAACACATCCAAAACTTGGGGCATTGTTTTTGCTGATTCTGTTTTTCCTTTTTGGCTCTGAGGTTCACTTGAGGTCCACGAACTGTGGCCACACATGAGAGATGCTTGTTAGAGTTGTATTTGTTGTTCTTGTTAGTGTCTGACAATTGCAGTTGACCAAAAATCGCATTAATGTAAACGAAAGGCGTCCGACAATGTGCCACATCCTGCGCCTTGTTCTGTATTTTTTCCTTTTGCCTCTTGTTTTTAGCCATTTCGGCATTTTGTTAATGGGTACAGTTGTTGTTTTTGTCTTTTGTTCTGTAAGTTGTTGTTGCTCCACTTCCTGGCTCCATTAGCCAGCCAAGCAAAAGGCTTACTCGGTTTTTAGTTGAAGTGGCCACGCCCATTTTGCTCAGACCTATCCCAGGCCCAACTTGCCGCAGACACACAGCAAATACATTTCAAAGGCTTCGTCGCTTGAAAAGTGGGGGAAATGTTTGTTGCCACAACAACAGCAACAACAACAAAATGGCTACTCTTTGTTATATGTATGCGCTATTGTTATACCCAGTAATCTAGGATAGTTTCTACAAGCTTTGTGCAGAGATTTTTAACATTTTTTTTTAATTTTTAAGGGATCGAAATGGAAGTCTCAAACATATGAAGTTAAGGTACAATTCCATATTTACAATAGACGATCCTACAATATGTTATTGTCTGTTTAGCTAAAGTCTTTACAGAGTATCTTTAAGTCGCACAAGTCTCAAACTACAGCTTACCTACTTGTTTAAGCCATTGTTGTGGCTGCTTCCGGCATTGTTTTGTGGATGTGTGTGTATGTGTATAAGAGAGCGTAGTTGCTGAGTGTTTTGCTTGTTGCATGGGCTAAGAGCAACCCCTTCTGAACCAGTTGCACTTGAGGCGCTGCTGCAAAACGTTGAGCGCTTTTTTAAAGTGCCATATCTGCTGTTGGGTATCCATTTTGCATACCTCCAACTATCCACCCCTAGACTCGCAACCTCTAACATTGCTATAGTCCGGCGCTGGCTTATTAAAAATTGAAGCACGTTGCAAAATTTGTTACTGGACTGCACACATATTTTACCATACTCGCATACGTTGCGTATACGTAACTCTTATGCAATCTATTGACATGGGCTGCCAGCTTATAAATAGACATCAGCAAATAAACCACGAGCTACCCCTATTTCCCTCCATCCTCACTTGGAATCAAATCCATAACCCTTTTTAGATGACTACAAACAACCGCAAACTGAAATGTGGTCGAGGCTATTTGTGTGTTGTTAACTAAGTGTATTTTTGGTCAAGTGCATTATTAAAAAGTGTCAGCTGCTTTTGTCACGACTGTTTGACTAGTATATATCCTGTAGCTATGTTTTTTTTTCTCAAAAGACTATCGAATAACTAATAAATTGGTCAATTATTCACATAGAAATTTTCAACACTGGTAAATGGTACTCTAATCTAAACAATTTGATTACCGAATATAAGTATTTAGAAGAGTTCCCATACATGCAATACTTTATTATACCCCTTATGCTGACTTACAGGGCATACAAAATGCCTTTAAAACAGTTTGTGGTCTGTTTTTCGTTTTGCATAATGGTCAGCCAAAACGGTAAACACACATTAGGGTGCATATTACCTTGGGGCATGCTACACTGGATTTGGCATCCCTGCCACAGATTTCGGACTGAAAACTATGATAACAGTACGTAGAAAATCTTTTAATATTTATATTAATTTTTAACTGATTAAATTGCAACAAAAAATATCGAAAGCGCAGACCAGAAAGACTGTTGTATAACGCGTGAATAAATTGTGAAAAATATTAGATTACCATAGGCATTTCTGCAGCCCCCTTTAAGCTTAAATCTGCTGTTTCAGCTGTCTTTGTTGCGCTTTTTAAAAGTTTTCATTTATTTACCGAACAAAAAGGCTTTGCAATTGAATTTTTTATACGCTAAAAACAATCTTTAAAAAGCTTATCTCGCCATTTGGGTAAAAAACAGAACTCGGAAACGGAGCAGTGGGGCGGCAACTTTGGAAAAGTCAACAAAACTTGCTGATAATGCAGAAATGTGCACATAACAAAAACTTCTTTACCGAATTATTGAAAAGTTTGTGGCTCACATTGAAAATTGAAAATGACGCAAAAAAGCCTTGGGAATTACAGTTCGAATAAGTTTTCTTTGTCAAATGACCCATAAAATATCTATGTATGCGAAACATACGGTTGGATAAGCAAACATTTAAACATTTTTGAGGGGTTTTTAAATAATAATAATTGATTTTTATTCAGTCATTTTTACACTCACCTGAACTTGAAACATAGTAATTGAATCATCCAGCATTTGTATGCGTACAGTCAGCTTCTTGCCACCGCGGTGTCTGGGTGTAGATGGAGTGCCATCGACACCACTTGGCGTGCTCAGCGAGTGGGTCATGCGACCGCCAGGCAAACCACTTCCGGGAGTTGCACCGCCGCCAGCGTTGTTCAGATCATAATGACGAGATCCACCTCCTCCTCCACCACCACCGCCGCCGCCAACTGATCGTGTTGTTGTGCCCATGTCGGCCAGTGACATTTTGTACACGAAAATTTTGGTTACCGCTGCACCGAAGCGTCGTAGACTTCTCTGCGACGGATTCCAGCAGCTGCTGCACTTAATCCAATCAGTTGATTCTGGTCAATATCATGCATAGATTGCACAAATCCTTGTGATTTTGTCTTTTATCTTCTTGATTACTTTTCTAATAAATGCTACGACTTGGAATGATACTGGGTTCGTATAATTTCAGTTTCTGTTTTGGGTTGATTTCGATGCGATTCGTGGCAGAATTTAATTGAATTAAAGTTTCAAAGTTTCCGAAAATAAATGGAAGCTATAACCTAATGCTACACATCTGCTTCACATTTGATTCAGTTCCATCTAATGATTAAAGAGGGTTCACTTCTTGTGCTTGGCATAATTTTTGCCGCTGCTACGATTGCTCAATTCAATTCTCGTTTCGTGTTATTTCGTTCTTGTTGTTGTCGATTTTTGGTTTCTTCATAAATATTTATAACGCGCATGTGGACTCAATTTCCTCATCGTTCAGAGCCGAATGTTGTTGCCTCATATTGCTGTAAAGACACAGGCATGGATAATGTTAGTCACAAATGGACATAAGAACTTAAGCCCCAATAAGTTGCAGTTGATTAAGAACATTGAGACAAGGCATAAATAGACTTAACAATGATGTCATAACTCTTGCCCATAACATATCTGAGGACATCACTGCGGACGGCAGTCCGCGCTAGTGACGAAAGCAGCACGAAGGGTGCGAAGGCGACTAGCATATATACACAGGAAGAATGGAAAATTTGCTATGACTGTCCGATCAGGTCGAGTTATATACCGATCGAAAGGTATCAACTTAACTTACAAATGTGCATACTAAGACTTTTGGAATCTCACCTGGTTCGTGAGATAAACAGGTATAAGTGGGAGGGGAAAAATTTAAATTATTGGAGCTAATGGGGCCGTTGGAGCCTTTTTGAATTTTCGTTGAATTTTTTACAATTCTCATCAAAAATACGCGTCGAATGACACCTCGGTCATCAAAATCGGACAACCGGTTCAAAAAATAATTAATTTTGAAATTTTTAGGGGCTTTCCGAAAATGAGATGAAAAGTCAGTCTGTTTGTTTGTTTGTATCAAAGCGTTGATTTAGCTTAAAAGTTTGAATGAGGACTTGTTCCCGATCAAAAATCTAGAAACGTTTGTTCTACGACTTTTTCGAAAAAAATCTAGTTTAGCGGGAAATCGCTAAAAACCGCTAAAATTAAAACCCTTATAGCAGTCAAACGATGAAAGCTACAGATGCGATCTATATATCGTTGAAAAGGTATTTTGAAGGGCTGTTATGCATACCTTTTAACTTTTTTTCTAAAGTACACAGGTAAATTGCTACAGGTGACATAAGGTATTTTCCCCCACATTTTGGCTGTTTTTGAGAAAACGCCGCTAACGATTTTTTATTATTATTTTATATTAAGTTTTACATATAAATTATTTTAAACAAAATTTTTGCATTCGGCACTGCGCAAAACAGTGAATGAATTTTATTTGGTATGAAGAATTGATACATTTTAGCGCAATGAGCCGAGTGCCAAAATTTTGTTTAAAATAATTTATATGTTAAACTTAATATTATTCGTCACAAAATTGGATATCAGAAATTTTGGGGCATGAAAATGTTTTCGTCACTAGACTTTTACCTCGTAAAGAGGTTTTTTTTATGGGATACAATTGGTATTCATAGGGTTTTACTGTAAGTTTGTTTATTACTCTATTTTATCAGTGGATTTCGATTTTAGCTGGACTTTTAAGCAAAGCACGAAATGCCGAATCTTTTCAGAGCTAGCGAAAGTAAAATTGATTATAATCATTTTTCAAACCAAAAATAAAATTATCTTCTATCTTATTTATTTGATTTATTGCTTTCCTTGCATTACTTTTACTTGTTTAGAAATAAATTTCAAAGACATGACCAACAGTAACAAAGAACATCTTGTCTGGAAAGTGTTAGGCATCGTTTCTCATAAGAGAAAACTCATTTCTGCACTGGTAACATCAATCATCATGCAATTAGCAGACAGAATGGTTTGAAGCACTAGAACACTCAACTCATTTCTATCATTGCGAGTTGCTTTATGAGCACATGCTAATCATTGGCAAGTTATATACGAGTACGAAACGTGACTTATGTTGTCTTGGTAACTGAACCAGCCAAGCAATTTGCTAGAATATATATTTTTTATGGCATGCTTGACATGTACGAGAAACGAGCGAGCGACGAACGGCGACTTCTCCATCGAATTCAACTTCCAACTCGAAGAGAGCGAGTAAGAGAGAGAACGAGAGATTCGTTATCTAAGTAGACATTGATGAGCAACTCACTGACTGAGTGAGTGAGTGAGTAAGTAACTGACTGCTTTGACTTGGGTCATTGAACGTTGTCAACGTTGGTTCAAGTGTTATCGCAGTGTTGCATATCGAGAGAGAGAGAGAGAGAGAGAGAGAGAGACAGAAGAGAGAAACTGAGATAGATAGTATGTTCTCTCAGCTGATCAACCTGACTACTGCATGTTCATAACGCATCGTAAATTCACACATTTCACGCCTCATTCGTAATGTCTGCAATGGCATCCTGTATCTGCAAATTGACAGCGTACCACGTCCGCATTCAAATTTATGACCTGGGCATAAATACGAGACGTAGGACTGTAGACTTTTCTGGCCTCTTCATCTTTATCATAATTTTTTCATATTTTCTGTGTGCGGCCCACAATATAATTGGCGCCAAACTTCTATGGATACTCATTTATATACGTTGGCGTCTCACGATGACTCGGCTCTAACCCCAAAATCAACCTCAACCTCAGCCGCAACTTTAACGTCAGTTTTCGATTTTCGCTTAACAGATTTAAGCTCTCAGATTTCCGGAATCGCGTGGGCGCCTCTCGTGGGCTGACCATTTGATATACCGCCTTTACGCTTCTCTCCTCTGTCTACCTTTCTCTCTTCCTGCCTCTCCTCAATCGTTTTTCATTTTAAGTGCTCAACATTTCTCATGTTTACTTTTCATCCGTATATACAGTGTATAGTATATCTTTTTCTCCATTTTCTGGGTCACTTCTGATAAGCTTATTTATTTTCACAGGTGTTTTTACTAATTTTCAGTCTATTTTCTCGCTCTTTCAATCAATTTTCGTTTGTGTTGCGTGCCTTTTATTTGCTTTATGCGTTTTTAATGCTCAATATTATTTGTGACAGTCAATTTTTTATTGGGTCATTGTTTGGGCGCTTTATTTTGATGGCCTTTAAATTATTTACCGTCAATTTTTGTGGCATCATGTGGATATACATACATACATATGTATACATAATGCCACCCACTTGCTATTACTTATAATTTCGTCAGCTTTTGTTTGTCTCCTGGGTAAAAGCGTACGTTTGCATTTCTTGAATTGTGGGCGTGACTCTGCATACTTTTGGAATTTCCTATGGATTTTCAATCATCTAGACAACTGACAAGGATGCATCCCAAAATAGCCTGTTTTAATTTATTTTAAAACGATAAAAGAGTGCACATAAAGTTGGCAGTTGCCTTGCGACCCTTAAAAGGTACTTCTTTGGACTCCGACGGACTCGTAAAACTTAATTAAGTAACCGTAAATTTCGTCACTTGACAGCATGTAACGGCAATAAAGTTTTGATGGGCGACGAGTGCAAACTTTTCAACAAAAAAAAAGCAAAGGAGACGTGTCTGTCGACACTGTGGGAAACCCCTTTAGCACGGCTTTGAGATACTCTATTCATATGAAGTAATACACATTTATCATTCGAGCAAACTCTTCATAACCACCTCTTTGTATAATTACAGGGTATATAGCTCGAGGGTAAACTTTCAAGCTCAAACTGACAACAAGCAGCGACAACTCTGAAGGAAAGTTGCCAGTTATGTGGCTGTGCGTGTGTGTGTGTATGATTAAAAGTGCAACGATAGCTTGAGGCACATCAGCGCCTATTTAGTTGTTTGGGATGGCACGCAAAGTATGCGACGCTAGGCATCTTCCACATATGGCAACTGCCGTTGACATAGTTGGTTAGCCAGTTGACAGACCAAAGTTGGTTAGTTGCCAGTTGCCAGTTGCAAGTTAGCCGGTAGCGGTACTTTAACCCATTTCTGAGTAAGCTAGCTAAATGGTTTTAAAGATGAGCTCTGGGATGAGCTCTAGAGGCTTTTAACCTAGCATATCTATGGATTGGTTTAAAATATACTTGGCAATGACCCACTAAAAAAAAAAGCAAAGGAGAATTTTAATTTAATTTTAAGAATAATGGCTAAATTCTTAAACATTTCTATTTCTCTAGAAAAAACCTATGTTTTGTATAATATTAATATTGAAAAACTGAGGCCTTGGATGACATCTCGAGAACTTTAGCCCAGCATATCTGTACCCTGTTAAGCGTAAAAGAATTGTTGAGCTGAGTTATAGGCGAAATCTTTTTAGATATTTATGAATTAAAGATGAAATCAATTCGCACAACGACCAAAGTTTACGTTACACTTTTCCAAGATTTCCTATGACTGCTTTTGGACACTCGGTTAGCGGTTTCTTAACCCATTTTATGCCAACGACCAGTTTGGCGATGAGCTAACGACAAGTTCCTCAGCCACTGCATTTGTCATTAATGTTGGTCATTCTGTTAAAGTTGCTTCAGTGCTAAGGATTAACTAGAAAGACCGCATTCTATGTGGGTGCCCCGTTACAGTTAACGCGTAAAGCAACTGCAATTAAAAATCTGAAAGAATTGTCTGCTGACAGGCTTGAAACAGACATCGAGTCTCGTTAGATGTGTGTGCATGTGTATTAATGCACATAAAGATCGTAAAGAAAGACTCTGTATACATGTAAAGAGGAGCATGTAATGTAATGAAATGAAACGATAAACAAAGGCGAGTCATATAAAAGAGCAACTGTTTGCTTCCCTTTAAATACATATTTTAATGAACTGCACAAAAGGCGAGTCCGACCTCTCTTTGAGTTTTTTGACTTTGAACAGCAAACGGCAACAACGGCAACAGACTAACTGACAGTCAAGCAGACAGGCCGAGTACATCCTTTTATACATACATAATTTGTTTTTCTTTGCATTTTATTTTTAAACCAATGTACAGAGTAATGGAGTCGGTTACCATGTGCCACATGCTGCACTCGCTTTCTTGCCTACGCAAGCATCCATCAGCAGTAGTTGCCTTAGTTGCTTGAGTTGTCTTCGTTTCTTCATCTTCACCTCCATCTTCATCTCTTCTTTATTTTTTTCGGATACTCCTCAAATATGTACATACCCATATGCAGATAGACACACCAAAAAAAAAACAAGTGATTCATCATCTGGCGACTGGAAGAGTGCACAGCGAGATACGAGTACATTTAAATTGAGATGCCACAAAACTGTGTTGAGATACGCACACAAGTTGCATGACTTGCAATTGTGACTTTGTTAAAATAAATGCTGACAAAGTTGAGGAAAGAGAACATTAGACAGACTTTAAACTAATTTTATTATTTATCCGAACTTGTTTCGAATAGATTTAATAAAAATAATTAAAGATTTAAAATGCTTTCTATTTCTATTTCCAATTCCACAAGAGGAGCTATATTAATTCTGTGTTATTGTTAACACGGAAATTAGTTTTCGGCTTCATTTCATGTTTATTAAACACAAAAATGTAATAGATATTCGTAATACATGCCGTTTGTCATTAATACTTGAAATATAACTTTTCAGTAAGAAGTAACTTTAATCGCTATAAATAATTTCCACATGCTACGAAACGTCAGCCACAATACAAAACAATTATTAATATGCAGCACAAATCAGCGAAATCACTCATAAATACATACGAAGCGAAAGCCGCACTTGAAATGTTCCGTCAGCAAACAGCAATTGAAAATACAAATAAAACAAGAGTGCATTTAAAAAGAGTACTGAACTAATAGATACCCATTAGTAAGATAGAAAATATCCTAGATGGATATGTTTAGCTAGCAAATTGTCTAATGTAAAAAAATAATGAAATGTTTATTCTTTTTGTTAGATACATTTGCATAACACTGTCATACCCTTTATGTACTTGTTTCCCTGAATATGGGGTATAAGCAATTGAGTGGTTGCCCCGAGGGGAAATCAATTAGTATTGTCAAAGCATATTCATAGGCAGTTATGAGCAAACAAGCAAAACACAAGCACATAAAAACAGATGCATTTACATATACAGACACACAGATACAAAGATACACACACAGATGCAGATACATGTGGTCTTCAGTACATTGCCGAGGGCTTTGACAAGCTTTGACAGAGGGAAAAAAAGACAAGTGGGCGCTTGTCAATTGATTAGATATTAACAATGAGAATGAAGAATTCGATGGGACAATAACACGATATGGTAGACTAGAGTGCTGCCTCTGATTACAACAATTTATTGCAGATATAAAAAGGCTTTCTAATATGTATATGTAATTTTTGCATAAAAAACTCAAGTGCTGTGACAACCTTGCCGCATTCAACTTGACTGACATTTCAAGCAGCCAGCAAAGGGTTGTAGATACACACACGCACACACACACACACTCACACATCAGAGAAGAAGAAGCAGAAACAGATACAAGTGCTGATGGTCAGGCACTCTCAAGTTGTGCTCAATTTGTATGCAGAACGAGAGCTCAGCGCAGTTACTAAATTTATGTTTATTAAAACGGATATGATAATCGTTTATCGATCTGCCGCCAAATATAATGAAACCTGTTTGTAAGTCGCGTGTCGCGTTAAAACTTGTAAAAGCGTTTTTAATTTAGGCAGAAGTTAGCAAGCAAACCGAATTGAGATCGCTAAAATACTAAAAGATACATAGATACATTTGTATCTGCAAATTTGTAGTAGCAAAAGAAATACCATTGGTAGTTCTGCTATCGATAATCTTGGCTGGCAACTAGAATTTGCTTGATTGTCAACGTATTGTCCATTGTTAGATTTTATTGACCCATTTCATCTGCCCCATTAACTGGTTCTCTGTTGGCCGTACGAATCTAGCTAATCTTTATATCTGTATCGATAAATAACTTTGTACAACAATAAAATCAATACGAATTTCATTAAAAATGGAGAGCGGACAACGTGGTATGCGAAATTCAATCATCAGTAATCAACAAATGTTGTATTTATTTAAATATATACAGAAAATCAGTATAAGATCCCTCAGCTCTTCTAATCCAATTTTATTAAATTCAACAATTGATTATTAGGTAAAAATATGAGTTTGACTAGAAATACTTTAGGTATTGAAAGCATTTAACTTCAATAATCTACCTAACAAAAGAACAGAGTATCATTTCGTCGACCCTTTGATTGTTAGTTGTAAGTAGAGAATGATTTTAATTGTCGTCTTGTACAAATTAAACTTAATTAATGCCGTAGATTGCGATATATACACACACACACGAATACACACTAAACATCTGATGACGTCAGCTTTTGCTGGAAAGGGCGGTATTGCCAAAAAAGAAAAGAGCAAAAATAAAGATAAAGTAACACCTCACAATCACCGTCAGCTATACAAACAACTGTTATTGGTTGTTTTCTTTTTGCTTCAGTGCGTTGTCTTTTACTTATCTCTCCCCTACACACACACACACACAAATACCTATATGTAGGTACACAATTTGATAATAAAATGCGCTTTGGGGTTTGTCACAACAACGTGTGTAAAAAATGGGCAAAAGAAGCAACAGCAAGCCACTATCGAAGGAAAAGTGTTGAGTGCTCAACGTTTATCTATTTCAGAGTGTGTTGTTGTTATCAGCTGAATATGAAAAGCCGTTAAACAAACATTACAATTGCATATGTATGTTTATCATTATTCTTATCGAAATGTGCGACAAGTTTATATATTGTGTCAATTCTGCAAATGCAAAATGAAGCAAAAAAGCTGACAAAACATATTCTGATATGCGCCGATAAACTTTGAATAGGAAAAATACAGATACAAAAACCAACTGTAATTGCAAAGCTATAGTTAAAACGTAGCACTTTGAACAAACGCTCTCAGTCGGGCATTTAATTTGATTTCCGTAACAAAAGCTCCAATAAGCAGCAGCTACCGAATGAAATGAAAGCGAAAATCTATTGAAAAATCAACAGACATCAACACGAGAGAGCGTGTGAGTGAGCGCGCGAGAGAGAGACAAAGAGAGAGAGAGCATTGTGAATGTGAGAGCGAAGCGTGGGAGCAACTTAAACAAATGCAATGACCTGAATTTGAATCGTTTGTGCAAGGAAATATAAAGGGCGATAAGAAGTGTATAAAAAGGTAAACATGTGTAAAGCCCTCCCGCCCCATTCATTTCCAGCACAAAAGAAAACCCCCCGAAAAATTGAGAGGCACTGGGCAAACATAAAAATAAATCAAGGCGCGGTGACGAGTGTTTACAGTATTTGTGTAAAAGGTAGCAGTAATTGTTGTAGCTGCTGCTTGCTTCCCCCCACCCCAATCAACACTTGCTCTGCGCATGCATTGGTATTTGCTTGGAAGTGTGTGTGTATGTGTTCGGTTGAATGTGTATATACGCAACGTCCTTGTGCCTAACACAACAGTTAGCTGGCAAAGGGGTGCCACAGGGGGTTGCTGGCCAGCGCCACCCATTTTGCTGTTGTCAAAGTCTACACTTGCCGTTGCCTCTGTGTACGTGTGATGCTCTATGCCTCCCTGCGTATGCGTGTGTGTGTGTGTGTGCGTGCTGAGGAATTTTGCGTGCTTATTGAATTTTCAGAGCTTCAACGATACAAACGAGTTGCGCAAATTGCTGTAAGATCTTTGAACTTGTTAATTTAATAGAATGACACGCTTCAAACAGGGCTGAATCTCTCGGTTTCTTCTATTTTAATATTTACTACTGCTGCTGCGCCCTTTACACATACATACATAAACGCGAGCAGAAGGGCGACACTCACACTCACACAGGCTCAAAATTTTTCACTGGTGCAAAAAAGGTGGATAAGTAACACAAAACAGCAAACGCATGTAATGTAGCAAATAAACACTTAAACAATACACGCACACACAATGTTTGCTTATCAATAATTTAGTCAGAGTTGCGCGCACATTTTGTTGTCAATTAAAGCCCGTTGCAAATGCAAATTGCATTTAATTTTAATTGTTTTTGCGGTGCGTGGAATTTATGTACGAACCGTTCACGACAACGCCATTTTTACTTCTGCCAGCTGTTTTGGCATAGCGATGAGCAATATGTATTTTAGTCTAAAATTTTTAGAGCCTGCTCACAAATATCGTAAGTGTCACAGTCACCGTATCGGTCACGCAATAGTATTATCACTACAATTAGTATCGATATTTAAGTCGATAACAATTGTCTAGCAAATAAAATATTGGCGGGAACTCCAATTTTGTTTTGTTTTTAATGTTACATACAATTTACTGAAAAATTAAACAAAAATGCCAGAATGTATAAATTTGAGATGAATAAGTGCAACTTATAATTAACAATTCTAGGAACATCTACTTTCTATTTCTTGGGCTTGGCCTTGGATTTGGATGCAGTTGCTCCGGCGCTGGCCTTTTTTCCGCCTGATTTGGAAGTGCTCGCCGCTGGCTTCTTTTTGGCCTTGATCAGGCCATCCAGCTCCAGGTCGTCCTTATCCTCATCCTCATCCGAGCCGAGGGCATTGTTGCCCTCCTCATCCTCCTCGCCCAGCAAGCCGGCGGCGTCATCATCGCCAGCCGCCTCGGCGCGCTTCCTCTTGACGTTAGCCTGTGCCGAATAGGAGTAGGCCATCACCTCTTTGTTGTAGGCACGTGTGAGCGCCGCCTTTACGCGTCCATCGACTGCGTCCATGGGTGACTTTTTGCCCGGCCAGGAGGTGAGCTCAATCAGAGATTCCAGATCCTCGCGCAGCAAGTGATAGTCCTTCAGAACATCCAGTGCAGCAGGCACACCTTCCTGTCCCTCCAACGCCAGCGGACGCACAATGTTGGCCAGCAGAAAGGGCGCGTAATCCAGGCGAATCGACAGCTTGGAGGCCGAGGTGCAGACGCGCGTATGATCGTGGAGCTCCTGGGCCAGGCGTGTGCGCTTGTTGGACTTGGAGTTCTTGCCCAGCCAGCCGGGGAAGTTGATCTGGCCGGTGAAGTGGCCGCACATGTGCTCGCCGGGCAGCACGGAGCTGAAGATGGCCTGGGTGGGCAGCAGACTCCAGGCGGAGTTGGCGCGTATGCGCTTGTCCACCATGTCGCCCAGACTGAGCGCATCCGCCGTGGCCGCCACCTTCGACAGGATCTCGTGCTTGTTGCCCTGCGGCATCACCTGCAGATAGTTCTGCTGGACAAACAATGGAGCCATGCTGTAGTCGTGGAAGAACAGATCGCACTTGTCGTAGAAGGTCATGTGCTTGTGCTCGTCGGCGGTGAAGACCTTGCGCACCACATCCCAGGGACCCAGCTTGAGATCCTTGGACGCCACCTGCTGCCCGGCGACGGCCTTGTCCGGCAGCTGTTCGCCGGCGCTGAGGAGCGCAATGTGGTTGATGGTCTGGCGTATGTCGTTGTTGGTGGCGGCAATGATCTCCTCGAGCTTGGCCGGCGGCATCTTGAGCTTCTCCTTGAAGCAAATGCTCATGATGCGTCCCTTGATCTGCTCCAGACGCGGTCGCTGGAAGCGCAGATCGTAGCAGTAGTTGACCAGCGAACGGATCTTGGGATGATTGCGGTCGTTGCACATGCAGATGATCGGCACGGAGCTGTCCTTGATCAGCGCTATGAGCTCCTGCATGCCGCCGCGATCCTCGTTGCCCGCCATGCCGTCCACCTCGTCCATGATGAGCACATGCTTCTTGGACACCGCCTGCGACTGGCCATTGACGTAGCCGTACAGCGACTTGTTGCCCAGCAGACTGGCCACCTCCTCCTTGAGCAGCCGCTTGCTGCGCGTGTCCGACGCATTGAACTCGACCGCATCGAAGCCCAGCTCCCGGGTGACCAGCGTCGCCGTTGTCGTCTTGCCAATGCCCGGCGGACCGGACAGCAGGGCCGCCTTGTAGAAGCTGCCATCGTCGTTCTTGGCCCAGGGATTCGGACGCTGTGGCTTCTGCTTGCCATCATGGCTGACATACCACTTGGACAGCCAGTTCATCAGCCTAGCAGGAGAGAGGATTAGCTGGGAATACGGACTGGCAATGGCGTCTCTACTCACTTGTTCACATTGCTGGCGGGTCCGGCCTGACCCACAATCTCCTTGATGCTGCTGGGCTTGTACTTGTCCACCCAGGCCATGTTGGTGTCATCCACGGGCTCCTTTTTGACCTTGGAACTGACACTTGGCTCCGCTTCTTTGCGTTCCTCTTTCACTTTCAAGTTATGGCTCTTCTCCGCCTGCTTGGAGCTGCTGCTCCTCATCGATATATCCTCCTCCTTGCGTTCCTCTTTCACTTTCAAGTTGTGGCTCTTTTCCGCCTGCTTGGAGCTGCTGCTCCTCATCGAAGTATCCTCCTCCTTGCGTTCCTTTTTCACTTTGGCAATGCTGCTCTTCTCCCGCTCCTCCTGCTTCACCTTGGGACTCTCTTTCTTTTCCCCGGACTTCTCGCGGATCAAGTCAAACAGCCCATCCTCACTTAGGATGGTCACGTTGTGCTCCTCGGCCTGCACGAGCTTCTTGGGCCCCGCCTCCTCGCCCACGACCAGATAGTTGAGCTTCTTGCCCACCACAGTCATGACACGACCGCCAAATCCCTTGATCACCGACGCAGCCTCGTCCCGCTCCATGGACTCGAGTATGCCGGTAACCAGAAATGTTAATCCCGCCAAGCAATTGGGCGCGCCTTTGGGTATTTCCTTGCTGCCCGGATTGAGGCAGCTGCTGCGATTCTTGTACTGCTGATAGAGCACGGCGGCCATGCGCTTCCGCTCGTGCCGATCCTCGTCGGTCAGCACACTCGTCTCCAGATCCGCGGACTTCTCCTTCTTGACACGCGGCGTCGACGCCTTGGGCTTCTTGGCGGACGCGGCTTTGGGCTCCGCCGCTGGTTCCGGGCTGCGCTTGCGACTTGGCGCCGGACTCTTGGCCTTGGCAACTTTCTGGGGCGATGGCGACGTTGGCTTGGACACGACCACGCCGGGAGTCTCGTCGACATCCACCTCCATCAGACTGCGATCTATTGATTCATCCTCCAACTCCACCAGGCTGCGATCCTTGGGCTTTGGTGTCTCCACTCGCTTCGTTTCGCCTCCAAAGAGATCTGTGGGATTCACTTTCTGCAGTGGCTTCGAGGTTTCCTTTAGCTTGGACAGCGACGGCTTCTTTGAGCCGTGTCCATTATCGTTGCGTGGTGATTTGGTTTCCAGCGCCCTGCGCGACTTTTTCACCTCCTTGCCGTGCTTGGTCACCTGCGGACTGGCGGGCACTTCGTCCTCGTCGCTGGAAATGACGAGCGCCTTCCGCTTCTTCGGAGCCGGCGACGGCGTCGCATCCTCGTCGCTGTTCTTCTTGCCGGGCAGCCGCTTGAAGAACGAATCTATGCCCTGCAAATGGCGCGACAGCGATTATTCTAAATAGTTACAGCTTCTTAATTATCAATCAACTTACGCGCTGCATTTTTCCAACTTAATTTCGCATTAATGTGATAGAAAAAGGCGCACTACAGTGTTATATCGATTCGTTTGGTTTGGCTCACTGATAACAGTTATCGATAGTTGTTGCGCATGGCAGCCGTGTAACCAAAAAAAGGACGATAGTCAGATTAGGGTATTTTTTAAAATCGTATCCCTTTTGGTCATAGCTCGCAAATAACTGTCGACCGTTTTTTTTCTTGCGCTCTCGTTGCGAGCACAACCGAAAAAGTTCGTACTCTCTCGCTCTCGCTCTGAGCAAGAGACTCTTGCTGTCTTCACTAATTTTTTCTGTTGGGCTCTTTTCGTTGAGCTCTTTGTATGTCGGTCTTTCAATGAGCAGTGCGTAAAGAGCGAAACGAAAAACGCTAGCACAATGAGACTCTGCAAAAGACTTTTTGACCGAAAAACTCAACGCAAACGGTCTTCTCCCAAATTAAATTTAAAGAATTGGTGCACTTTTTTATTCATGTCTCTTCCCATTTTGCACAACAAATATTTCACAACTTCACAAACTCAATTCACGATCGCAATTAATAAATTTCGTCTGCAAAACAGACGCTTAGGCAAGCAAATGCCTATGCGTGTGAATGTATACCAATACATATGCAAAATACCGTTTGCTTCATTGAACACGACGAAACGGTATTGGAACAAAGAGAACAAAACAAAATAGAAAAAAACGTTTTCGCTCCGAGCGCGAGCGAGTTCATTTAAGAGCCGAAAAAACAGTTGCTCGCTGAGTCTTTTCGTAAAGAGTAAGCAAAAGACACTTATTTGCAGACAACGAGAAACGGTCAACAGTTATTTGCGAGCTATGCTTTTGGTATCTTTTCTAGTTTTGAATCTACAATTGAAATGTTGTCGGATTTTTGTCGAGTTTCGAATTCTTAATTGAGAATTAAATAAAACACATTCACCGCTAAGGATAAACGATCTTACGAAATTTATTAAAATTACCTCTTTAATATTATCTATTTTACAATATTTTTGGTTTGATTAATTTATTACAAACAAAAATAAATTTTGAAAATATATATTCTGTTATTTAAATAGCGCGCCATGACCATTTTTAGTTCCGAAGTTTCGCCAGATTGTGGCGGTCGTGCGATTTGTATCGATAGCTCTGTGGCATTTGGGTGACCATTTTACTTGAACAGCTGCAGTGATTGGCAACACAGCCGCTAGTTGGCAACGCCACATGTAGTGTTCAGCTTTTGCCACGCAGCATTTGAATTTAAATTAAATTTTAAAATTACATACGTTGGACAGAAATTCAATCGGTCAACATTTCGTTGATTAAATGAATTTGTGGTAACAAATTGTTTTTGCCAGGCCGAGTGGCTTAAGTTTTCATTGGTTTAACATGTTATTTGACACATGCCCCATCAATCTTGCGATAATGCGATCAAATCACATCTTTAACGCCAACCCTCAATCACTGTTATTACTGTTACACTTGCACATTCAGACAAGCTGTTTAGCTGCATTTACAAGGCATTAGAAATGTACCACCACCCTACTCTCCCCCTTCCGGGTCAGAGTTGTCACACAGCTCGCTCGCTGATTACACGCGCAATTAAGGGTTGTGGGCAGGCGCCATTGCCCATCCCTCACCCCTCACCCCACCTCCCGCGAGAGCTGCCACGGCACGCGGACAGCTTTTGGCTTGTGGCTTGCGGCCTGTTGCACGTGTTAACGCTAAACAGCAACACTAACAACAACAACAACAACGTCTTATGTTTCCCTTGGGGGCAGTTGAGAAGATCGTTACTTAACCTTGATTTTGATTAAATTGAATCTAAACAAAGGGGGGAGGGGACCCAGTATATATAAGGTTGTCAAAAAAGTCTTGCGGTATTTCCGCAAGCTTGTCTTTGCAAGCGCGTAGTTCTAGTTGTATTCGTCGCATCGACTCACGCTAGAGCTTTTTGGAAAGCTCTTTTCACGCGCTAACATGTGTTTGATTTATTGTTGTTTGTTTTTAGTCGTTCGTGAGTTATAGCGTCGCAAACATGGAGCAAAATAAAGAGAAAATACGGCATATTTTACAGTACTACCACGATAAAGGCAAAAATGCATCTCATGCTGCCAATCAAATTTGTGCAGTTTATGGACCCGATACAGTTTCCATTTCCACCGCACAACGATGGTTTCAGCGTTTTCGTTCTGGTGCAGAGGTGATCAAAGATGCCTGTGTGTTTGGTGGGATTGGCAGGGAATCATCCACTATGAGCTGCTCCCCTATGGCCAAACGCTTAATTCGGACCTGTACTGCCAACAACTGGACCGCTTGAATGCAGCACTCATGCAGAAGAGGCCATCTTTGATCAACAGAGGCCGAATTGTCTTCCATCAGGACAACGCCAGGCCACACACATCTTTGGTGACGCGCCAGAAGCTCCGGGAGCTCGGATGGGAGGTTCTTTTGCATCCACCGTATAGTCCGGATCTCGCACCAAGTGATTACCACCTATTTCTGTCCATGGCGAACGAGCTTGGTAGTCGGAAGTTGGCCACAAGAGAGTCCTGTAAAAATTGGCTCTCCGAGTTTTTTTACAATAGGGAAGCGAGCTTCTATAAGAGGGGCATTATGAAGTTGGCATCTCGTTGGGAACTCGTCATCGAACAAAACGGCGCATATTTGACCTTAATCGCATTATTATAACCAATTTTATGAACAATTGAAAATTCAATAAAAATACCGCAAGACTTTTTTGACAACCTTATATGAATATTGCTGGGAAATTTGTACCATTTCTATTGCCAAATATAGAATGTTATACTCTTCTATTATTATGTTTATTTACAGAATATGTTATATTCGTAGTATGTTATGTTATTTACAGTGTATGTTATATTTTTTACATCGAGCTGCTGTGTACATATGTACATATGTAAATTAAAATTCTAATCACTATTCCTGCTACAATATTATGTTTTTTATTACTGTTATAGCCTGAACAAAAAATAAATAAAAAAAATAATATACACATAACTGCATGTATTTTCTGCTCTATTTTCATTTGTTGTGAAGCGCGCAACAAGTTGAAAAGTTGAAAACTTGACACATTGACAATTGCGCATTCATTGATCAACCGCAAGGGGAGCGCGTTCAACCATAAAAAAGTCCCACTTTTTGTGGCCAAAAGGCAGGAAAAAACCATCCAAAGGGTTGTCCAAGTATATGCAAACTGCCCCGCTCCCTCTCCCTCTCACTCTACGTTAGCCCGCCGCCACATGACAAAGTTCCCACAATCGCGCAGCATTCGAAGGATATGAATATAAATTGACTTTGGCCAAATCACATTTAACAGCCTTTAAATTATGCGTAAAAGTCAAAAAGTAAATAAAAAACTCGCGTT
>JBAMBJ010000911.1:0-13506 GCA_037043495.1 Drosophila recens | reverse complement strand
GCGCGAGTTTGCGACATTTTGATAAATATCAAATCAAAATAATGCGTCAAAACAATTAATCACGATTAAAGAGCGCGAGTGAGGGAGAGTGAGAGGGAGAGGGAGACTGTGTGCGAGTGTATGTAAGAGAAAGTGTGCGAGGGGAGTTTGAGCACATTACATTAAAATGCAAAAGCAAAAGCAAAATGTCAAATTAATGAGGCAACCAAGGGAGAGGGGGCGGAGCCGATTAGCCCATAAGGAGGGCGGGGGGCGAGCAACTTGGACATTGCTGATGATCGATAAATGCTAAAAGCAAACATCAGCGGGCGGTGGGCGAGAGTGTGGGGAGAGAAAAGGGGACAGCCATAGAACAAGTGTTTGCAATCACACGCTATTTTCAAATTAGCAATATCAACAACAACAACACACACACCAAAGGCGTAGGCAGAGGGGCTCAGTCGGGGTCATTTTTTAGTTTTCGAAAACCACACGGAGTTTTGTTCTCAAAAAATCTAGAGATTTGCAAAACACAAAATACGTAAAACTGAAAAAATAATAATATTTTCGCTACCCCTTCGCCCAGAGCTGACTACGCCCTTGTATGTATATAAATGCCAAACTTATCACAAGTCATGAACCGAAAACAATCTGGCAACACTTTGACGAAATCAACGTCACGTAATCTAACGCAAAATGTAATAAAATGCGTGTAAATGCGATTTGAAGGGGAATGGGAAGGGGAAACAACCACCCCGCCAAACGGGCTGTTTGAAAAGTCGCTTTCTATTTACTTTTTGACTTTTGTGCATAATTTAAAGGCTGTTAAATGTGATTTGGTCAAAGTCAATTTATATTCATATCCTTCGAATCCTGCGCGATTGTGGGAACTTTGTCATGTGGCGGCGGGCTAACGTAGGGTGAGAGGGAGCGGGGCAGTTTGCATATACTTGGACAACCCTTTGGATGGTTTTTTCCTTTCTTTTGGCCACAAAAAGTTGGACTTTTTTATGGTTGAACGCGCTCCCCTTGCGGTTGATCAATGAATGCGCAATTGTCAATGTGTCAAGTTTTCAACTTTTCAACTTGTTGCGCGCTTCACAACAAATGAAAATAGAGCAGAAAATACATGCAGTTATATTTATATTATTTTTTTTATTTATTTTTTTTTTCAGGCAATAACAGTAATGAAAAACACAATATTGTAGCAGGAATAGGGATAACAATTTTAATTTACATATACATACATACATACACTGGCGAACATAATTATTGGCACAGCAAACATTTTGAGATTTGGGGGCTTAATTGTTCCCTTATCGTTAACATATTGGTATCAATGGAAAGGTCACTTAAATTGCGTTTGAATGATATAAAACTTTCCTTAACCCATTAACTACCCTTCGAAAATTTCGAATTTATGTAAAAGTCAATTTTCAAAACTTTTTTCCTCGATTTTTTACCAAAAAAATCCCATAAAGGACAATTTTTACCCCTTTTTCCTACTTTTTACATAAAAAGTGCCTTTTTAGCAATTTTCAAAAAATTATAAAAAATACTAGCACAAATATTTTTGAAAATTTTTTTTTGCAGTCACTCCTTAAATTGTTGAAAGAATTTTTTTGCATTAACAAATTTTTGGTAAAAAATCGAGGAAAAAAGTTTCGAAAATTGACTTTTACATAAATTCGAAATTTTCGAAGGGTAGTTAATGGGTTAAGGAAAGTTTTATATCATGCAAACGGAATTTAAGTGACCTTTCCATTGATACCAATATGTTAACGATAAGGGAACAATTAAGCCCCCAAATCTCAAAATGTTTGCTGTGCCAATAAATATGTTCGCCAGTGCACATTGGGCGATTTGACGATTTTTCTGGCATAAAGTCGAAAAATTGATGGTAGTATTTTCAAAATGTGACTTTATTTATTGAATGTTAACACTTCAGTTAGATTAAAACATATTCTTTTTCGGTCTATGCGACAACTCTTCTCTTGTGGCAACTCTATAAAGTCAGCTGTTTTGTAAAAGCACATGCTTTTGAAAATTTGCCAGTTAGCTCATTGTGTTTCAAGCGTAATTTAAAAAGCAAAGCTTTAATAAAGAATACAAGTTGAATATGGAATATGATGCTCACGGTATATAAAATGATTATTTGATGTAATATGTATTAAAATTTGTGTCTAGTTATTCTTGTCGACGGTTTTGTTAAATATATTTTTAGCAAAAAAATATGAAATGCTGTTATTTTTCGTGGAGTCATACTTATAAAGTGCATGATGGCGCAAGCAACTAAGTATGGCAAGTTATTAATTAAAGCCTCTAGTACATAGTGTTATTAATTTCTTTTGCGCATTTTTGCGCAACATCGGTTAAAAGTATGCTAAAATATGGTAGAAAAATCTGAATTTTCCGGAATCGGATGGAAATGGAGGTGAACACATGGTCAAACTATGATTCCAAAAAAATTGTTAATTTTATAAAAGTCTATTTAGCAAACATGTGAAATTTAAAATATCTCACTTAATATCTCAGCGAATAAAAAAAGATTGTACTTTTTTTCTGAGTCAGTTAGAAAAAAAGGCGAAGAAAAGATCCAATTAAAAAACAAAAATTTGCATAAATTCTACTTTAGCTTATCTAAGATTCGTGCCAAATTTCAGGTCTTTAGCTTTATATTTGGATTTTACATAAATATTTTACATGTTTTTCTCATAGTCGGGTGAGGAGGGGAAAGCTAAGGCGTGGTCCAAATACAAAAAAAAAAATTCAAAATTGTATTTTAGTTCAACTAAGCTTCATGCCAAATTTGAAAGCTCTAGCTTTAAAATTGTAGTTTATGCCAGAATAATCGACTATTCGCCCATAGTGCAGTGTATGTACACAGCAGCTCGATGTAAAAAAATATAACATACACTGTAAATAACATATCATACTACGAATATAACATACTCTGTAAATAAACATAATAATAGAAGAGTATAACATTCTATATTTGGCAATAGAAATAGTATAAACTTGCCAGCAATATTCAAATATACTGGGTCCCCTCCCCCCTTTGTTTAGATTCAATTTAATCAAAATCAAGGTTAAGTAACGATCATTCTCAGCTGCCCCCAAGGGAAACATTTAACGTTGTTGTTGTTGTTAGTGTTGCTGTTTAGCGTTAACACGTGCAACAGGCCGCAAGCCACAAGCCAAAAGCTGTCCGCGTGCCGTGGCAGCTCTCGCGGGAGGTGGGGTGAGGGGTGAGGGATGGGCAATGGCGCCTGCCCACAACCCTTAATTGCGCGTGTAATCAGCGAGCGAGCTGTGTGACAACTCTGATCCGGAAGGGGGAGAGTGGGGTGGCGGTACATTTCTAACGCCTTGTAAATGCAGCTAAACAGCTTGTCTGAATGTGCAAGTGTAATAACAGTAATAACAGTGATTGAGGGTTGGCGTTAAAGATGTGATTTGATCGCATTATCGCAAGATTGATGGGGCATGTGTCAAATAACATGTTAAACCAATGAAAACTTAAGCCACTCGGCCTGGCAAAAACAATTTGTTACCACAAATTCATTTAATCAACGAAATATTGACCGATTGAATTTGTGTCCAATATATTATATGTAATTTTAAAACCGAATTTAAATTTGAAATGCTGCGTGGCAAAAGCTGAACGCTACATGTGACGGTTGGCAACTAGCGCCTGTGTTGCCAATCACTGCAGCTGTTCAAGTAAAATGGTCACCCAAATGCCACAGAGCTATCGATACAAATCGCACCACCGCCACAGTTTGGCAAAACTTTGGAACTAAAAATGGTCATGGCGCACTATTTAAATAATAGAATATGTATTTTTTAAATTTATTTATGTTTATTATAAATTAATCAAATCGAAAATATTGTTAATTAGATAAAATAAAAGAGGTAATTTTAATTAATTAATAAATGAGTTTTATTTAAATCTCTATTCAGAATTCGAAACTCGACAAAAGTTCCGACAAAATTTCAAAACTCTAGCTTCAAAACTAGAAAAGATACCAATAGGGATACGATTTTATTAAAAACCCTAATCAGACTATCGTCCTTTTTTTGTGGGTACACGGCTGCCATGCGCAACAACTATCGATAACTGTTATCAGTGAACCAAACCAAACGTATCGATATAACACTGTAGTGCGCCTTTTTCTATCACATTAATGCGAAATTAAGTTGGAAAAATGCAGCGCGTAAGTTGATTGATAATTAAAAAGCTGTAACTGTTTAGAATAATCGCTGTCGCGCCATTTGCAGGGCATAGATTCGTTCTTCAAACGGCTGCCCGGCAAGAAGAACAGCGACGAGGATGCGACGCCGTCGCCGGCTCCAAAGAAGCGGAAGGCGCTCGTCATTTCCAGCGACGAGGACGAAGTGCCCGCCAGTCCGCAGGTGACCAAGCACGGCAAGGAGGTGAAGAAGTCGCGCAGGGCGCTGGAAACCAAATCACCACGCAACGATAATGGACACGGCTCTAAGAAGCCGTCGCTGTCCAAACTAAAGGAAACTTTGAAGCCACTGCAGAAAGTGAATCCCACAGATCTCTTTGGAGGCGAAACGAAGCGAGTGGAGGCACCAAAGCCCAAGGATCGCAGCCTGGTGGAGTTGGAGGATGAATCAATAGATCGCAGTCTGATGGAGGTGGATGTCGACGTCGACGAGAGTCCCAGCGTGGTCGTCTCCAAGCCAACGTCGCCATCGCCCCAGAAAGTTGCCAAGGCCAAAAGTCCGGCGCCAGGTCGCAAGCGCAGCCCGGAACCAGCGGCGGAGCCCAAAGCCGCGTCCGCCAAGAAGCCCAAGGCGTCGACGCCGCGCGTCAAGAAGGAGAAGTCCGCGGATCTGGAGACGAGTGTGCTGACCGATGAGGATCGGCACGAGCGGAAGCGCATGGCCGCCGTGCTCTATCAGCAGTACAAGAATCGCAGCAGCTGCCTCAATCCGGGCAGCAAGGAAATACCCAAAGGCGCGCCCAATTGCTTGGCGGGATTAACATTTCTGGTTACCGGCATACTCGAGTCCATGGAGCGGGACGAGGCTGCATCGGTGATCAAGGGATTTGGCGGTCGTGTCATGACTGTGGTGGGCAAGAAGCTCAACTATCTGGTCGTCGGCGAGGAGGCGGGGCCCAAGAAACTCGTCCAGGCCGAGGAGCACAACGTGACCATCCTAAGTGAGGATGGGCTGTTTGACTTGATCCGCGAGAAGTCTGGGGAAAAGAAAGAGAGCCCCAAGGTGAAGCAGGAGGAGCGGGAGCAGAAGAGCAGCATTGCCAAAGTGAAAAAGGAACGCAAGGAAGAGGATACATCGATGAGGAGCAGCAGCTCCAAGCAGGCGGAAAAGAGCCACAACTTGAAAGTGAAGGAGGAACGCATGGAAGAGGATACTTCGATGAGGAGCAGCAGCTCCAAGCAGGCGGAAAAGAGCCACAACTTGAAAGTGAAAGAGGAACGCAAGGAGGAGGATTTATCGATGAGGAGCAGCAGCTCCAAGCAGGCGGAAAAGAACCACAGCTTGAAAGTGAAAGAGGAACGCAAGGAAACGGTGCCAAGTGTTAGTCCCAAGGTCAAAAAGGAACCCTTTGTGCCGACCAACAGACCGGAGGCCAATAACAATGTGGATGACACCACCAACATGGCCTGGGTGGACAAGTACAAGCCCAGCAGCATCAAGGAGATTGTGGGTCAGGCCGGACCCGCCAGCAATGTGAACAAGTGAGTAGAGACGCCATTGCCAGTCCGTATTCCCAGCTAATCCTCTCTCCTGCTAGGCTGATGAACTGGCTGTCCAAGTGGTATGTCAGCCATGATGGCAAGCAGAAGCCACAGCGTCCGAATCCCTGGGCCAAGAACGACGATGGCAGCTTCTACAAGGCGGCCCTGCTGTCCGGTCCGCCGGGCATTGGCAAGACGACAACGGCGACGCTGGTCACCCGGGAGCTGGGCTTCGATGCGGTCGAGTTCAATGCGTCGGACACGCGCAGCAAGCGGCTGCTCAAGGAGGAGGTGGCCAGTCTGCTGGGCAACAAGTCGCTGTACGGCTACGTCAATGGCCAGTCGCAGGCGGTGTCCAAGAAGCATGTGCTCATCATGGACGAGGTGGACGGCATGGCGGGCAACGAGGATCGCGGCGGCATGCAGGAGCTCATAGCGCTGATCAAGGACAGCTCCGTGCCGATCATCTGCATGTGCAACGACCGCAATCATCCCAAGATCCGTTCGCTGGTCAACTACTGCTACGATCTGCGCTTCCAGCGACCGCGTCTGGAGCAGATCAAGGGACGCATCATGAGCATTTGCTTCAAGGAGAAGCTCAAGATGCCGCCGGCCAAGCTCGAGGAGATCATTGCCGCCACCAACAACGACATACGCCAGACCATCAACCACATTGCGCTCCTCAGCGCCGGCGAACAGCTGCCGGACAAGGCCGTCGCCGGGCAGCAGGTGGCGTCCAAGGATCTCAAGCTGGGTCCCTGGGATGTGGTGCGCAAGGTCTTCACCGCCGACGAGCACAAGCACATGACCTTCTACGACAAGTGCGATCTGTTCTTCCACGACTACAGCATGGCTCCATTGTTTGTCCAGCAGAACTATCTGCAGGTGATGCCGCAGGGCAACAAGCACGAGATCCTGTCGAAGGTGGCGGCCACGGCGGATGCGCTCAGTCTGGGCGACATGGTGGACAAGCGCATACGCGCCAACTCCGCCTGGAGTCTGCTGCCCACCCAGGCCATCTTCAGCTCCGTGCTGCCCGGCGAGCACATGTGCGGCCACTTCACCGGCCAGATCAACTTCCCCGGCTGGCTGGGCAAGAACTCCAAGTCCAACAAGCGCACACGCCTGGCCCAGGAGCTCCACGATCATACGCGCGTCTGCACCTCGGCCTCCAAGCTGTCGATTCGCCTGGATTACGCGCCCTTTCTGCTGGCCAACATTGTGCGTCCGCTGGCGTTGGAGGGACAGGAAGGTGTGCCTGCTGCACTGGATGTTCTGAAGGACTATCACTTGCTGCGCGAGGATCTGGAATCTCTGATTGAGCTCACCTCCTGGCCGGGCAAAAAGTCACCCATGGACGCAGTCGATGGACGCGTAAAGGCGGCGCTCACACGTGCCTACAACAAAGAGGTGATGGCCTACTCCTATTCGGCACAGGCTAACGTCAAGAGGAAGCGCGCCGAGGCGGCTGGCGATGATGACGCCGCCGGCTTGCTGGGCGAGGAGGATGAGGAGGGCAACAATGCCCTCGGCTCGGATGAGGATGAGGATAAGGACGACCTGGAGCTGGATGGCCTGATCAAGGCCAAAAAGAAGCCAGCGGCGAGCACTTCCAAATCAGGCGGAAAAAAGGCCAGCGCCGGAGCAACTGCATCCAAATCCAAGGCCAAGCCCAAGAAATAGAAAGTAGATGTTCCTAGAATTGTTAATTATAAGTTGCACTTATTCATCTCAAATTTATACATTCTGGCATTTTTGTTTAATTTTTCAGTAAATTGTATGTAACATTAAAAACAAAACAAAATTGGAGTTCCCGCCAATATTTTATTTGCTAGACAATTGTTATCGACTTAAATATCGATACTAATTGTAGTGATAATACTATTGCGTGACCGATACGGTGACTGTGACACTTACGATATTTGTGAGCAGGCTCTAAAAATTTTAGACTAAAATACATATTGCTCATCGCTATGCCAAAACAGCTGGCAGAAGTAAAAATGGCGTTGTCGTGAACGGTTCGTACATAAATTCCACGCACCGCAAAAACAATTAAAATTAAATGCAATTTGCATTTGCAACGGGCTTTAATTGACAACAAAATGTGCGCGCAACTCTGACTAAATTATTGATAAGCAAACATTGTGTGTGCGTGTATTGTTTAAGTGTTTATTTGCTACATTACATGCGTTTGCTGTTTTGTGTTACTTATCCACCTTTTTTGCACCAGTGAAAAATTTTGAGCCTGTGTGAGTGTGAGTGTCGCCCTTCTGCTCGCGTTTATGTATGTATGTGTAAAGGGCGCAGCAGCAGTAGTAAATATAAAAATAGAAGAAACCGAGAGATTCAGCCCTGTTTGAAGCGTGTCATTCTATTAAATTAACAAGTTCAAAGATCTTACAGCAATTTGCGCAACTCGTTTGTATCGTTGAAGCTCTGAAAATTCAATAAGCACGCAAAATTCCTCAGCACGCACACACACACACACACGCATACGCAGGGAGGCATAGAGCATCACACGTACACAGAGGCAACGGCAAGTGTAGACTTTGACAACAGCAAAATGGGTGGCGCTGGCCAGCAACCCCCTGTGGCACCCCTTTGCCAGCTAACTGTTGTGTTAGGCACAAGGACGTTGCGTATATACACATTCAACCGAACACATACACACACACTTCCAAGCAAATACCAATGCATGCGCAGAGCAAGTGTTGATTGGGGTGGGGGAAGCAAGCAGCAGCTACAACAATTACTGCTACCTTTTACACAAATACTGTAAACACTCGTCACCGCGCCTTGATTTATTTTTATGTTTGCCCAGTGCCTCTCAATTTTTCGGGGGGTTTTCTTTTGTGCTGGAAATGAATGGGGCGGGAGGGCTTTACACATGTTTACCTTTTTATACACTTCTTATCGCCCTTTATATTTCCTTGCACAAACGATTCAAATTCAGGTCATTGCATTTGTTTAAGTTGCTCCCACGCTTCGCTCTCACATTCACAATGCTCTCTCTCTCTTTGTCTCTCTCTCGCGCGCTCACTCACACGCTCTCTCGTGTTGATGTCTGTTGATTTTTCAATAGATTTTCGCTTTCATTTCATTCGGTAGCTGCTGCTTATTGGAGCTTTTGTTACGGAAATCAAATTAAATGCCCGACTGAGAGCGTTTGTTCAAAGTGCTACGTTTTAACTATAGCTTTGCAATTACAGTTGGTTTTTGTATCTGTATTTTTCCTATTCAAAGTTTATCGGCGCATATCAGAATATGTTTTGTCAGCTTTTTTGCTTCATTTTGCATTTGCAGAATTGACACAATATATAAACTTGTCGCACATTTCGATAAGAATAATGATAAACATACATATGCAATTGTAATGTTTGTTTAACGGCTTTTCATATTCAGCTGATAACAACAACACACTCTGAAATAGATAAACGTTGAGCACTCAACACTTTTCCTTCGATAGTGGCTTGCTGTTGCTTCTTTTGCCCATTTTTTACACACGTTGTTGTGACAAACCCCAAAGCGCATTTTATTATCAAATTGTGTACCTACATATAGGTATTTGTGTGTGTGTGTGTGTAGGGGAGAGATAAGTAAAAGACAACGCACTGAAGCAAAAAGAAAACAACCAATAACAGTTGTTTGTATAGCTGACGGTGATTGTGAGGTGTTACTTTATCTTTATTTTTGCTCTTTTCTTTTTTGGCAATACCGCCCTTTCCAGCAAAAGCTGACGTCATCAGATGTTTAGTGTGTATTCGTGTGTGTGTGTATATATCGCAATCTACGGCATTAATTAAGTTTAATTTGTACAAGACGACAATTAAAATCATTCTCTACTTACAACTAACAATCAAAGGGTCGACGAAATGATACTCTGTTCTTTTGTTAGGTAGATTATTGAAGTTAAATGCTTTCAATACCTAAAGTATTTCTAGTCAAACTCATATTTTTACCTAATAATCAATTGTTGAATTTAATAAAATTGGATTAGAAGAGCTGAGGGATCTTATACTGATTTTCTGTATATATTTAAATAAATACAACATTTGTTGATTACTGATGATTGAATTTCGCATACCACGTTGTCCGCTCTCCATTTTTAATGAAATTCGTATTGATTTTATTGTTGTACAAAGTTATTTATCGATACAGATATAAAGATTAGCTAGATTCGTACGGCCAACAGAGAACCAGTTAATGGGGCAGATGAAATGGGTCAATAAAATCTAACAATGGACAATACGTTGACAATCAAGCAAATTCTAGTTGCCAGCCAAGATTATCGATAGCAGAACTACCAATGGTATTTCTTTTGCTACTACAAATTTGCAGATACAAATGTATCTATGTATCTTTTAGTATTTTAGCGATCTCAATTCGGTTTGCTTGCTAACTTCTGCCTAAATTAAAAACGCTTTTACAAGTTTTAACGCGACACGCGACTTACAAACAGGTTTCATTATATTTGGCGGCAGATCGATAAACGATTATCATATCCGTTTTAATAAACATAAATTTAGTAACTGCGCTGAGCTCTCGTTCTGCATACAAATTGAGCACAACTTGAGAGTGCCTGACCATCAGCACTTGTATCTGTTTCTGCTTCTTCTTCTCTGATGTGTGAGTGTGTGTGTGTGTGCGTGTGTGTATCTACAACCCTTTGCTGGCTGCTTGAAATGTCAGTCAAGTTGAATGCGGCAAGGTTGTCACAGCACTTGAGTTTTTTATGCAAAAATTACATATACATATTAGAAAGCCTTTTTATATCTGCAATAAATTGTTGTAATCAGAGGCAGCACTCTAGTCTACCATATCGTGTTATTGTCCCATCGAATTCTTCATTCTCATTGTTAATATCTAATCAATTGACAAGCGCCCACTTGTCTTTTTTTTCCCTCTGTCAAAGCTTGTCAAAGCCCTCGGCAATGTACTGAAGACCACATGTATCTGCATCTGTGTGTGTATCTTTGTATCTGTGTGTCTGTATATGTAAATGCATCTGCTGCGGTCAAAAAAATAGTAGTGCCTGCAATGAACTTACAAAAGCTCAAAATTTAAAGACTTTTAATTTATCCAAATTTTTTTATTTAATTTTTTAAGATACGTTATTATATTGTAAATCCATCTGAGATATCAAAGATAGTGAACAGTTATTATTTTTCGACTTAGGAATTTTTTTCTTGTAATAGTCTGAAAAATGGGCGGTCAAAATAATAGTAGTGAATGCATTAAAAGTGGAAAAAAAGGATATTAAGCAGGAAAGGCACTTGATTTGATATTTATAATTGTTATTTGGTAATTTTCTATAGAGTGTATAAAAAATATTTTGCTTAGAGTTGTTACAATGGGGCGTGGCAAGCATTGCACTCCAGAAAAGCGTGCTCCTATAAAAATTTTATTTCAAGATAACATTTTAAGTAGGAAAAATTTGATTAGATGATTGCCAACCCTGAAAATACCAATTATGTGATGTAAATGGAGTTAATTGGAAAACCCTAAATTCTGTCAAAAAATGTTAAACATTTAATTCTTTTTTTTTTTTTTTTTTTTTTTTTGCCCCCCCCCCCCCCCCCCCCCCCCCCCCCCCCCCCCCCCCCCCCCCGGGGGGGGGGGGGGGGGGGGGGGGGGGGGGGGGGGGGGGGGGGGGGGGGGGGGGGGGGGGGGGGGGGAAAAAAAAAAAAAAAAAAAAAAAAAAAAAAAAAAAAAAAAAAAAAAAAAAAAAAAAAAAAAAAAAAAAAAAAAAAAAAAAAAAAAAAAAAGCACTTGCTCCTGTACACTTAAAAAAAAGGACTTTGGTATGGACCAAAGTGTGTAAAACATTCTTAGATGTTTGCGAAATAATAATCTGGCAGAAAGAAGCCCGTGAAAAATTCAGTTATTGAAAAAAATACCTGCCCAAAAGCGATTTCGATTTGCTAAGGATCATCTGAATTGACCCTAGAGAAATAAAGAAACCTCTAGTGGTCGGATTGTGTCCAAAATTATATTTTTTGCATGGTCGGGGATCTCGACAACATGTCAAGGTATCCGTTAAAGTCCGAAGGTCAGCCCAGATTCACCCGCCGGACTATCAACGCATTGTAGGTATGAGAATAATAACCTGGGCGCATTTTCACATTATTGGGTCCAACCCATATAATGGATCGCAAGCTTCATAATGGAAAGGCACGAACAGGTGAAAATTCTGCAGGACGCTATGCTACCACTACTTTTCAGATGATATGCCGATAATTTGGAGGTTCCAACAGGACATAGCCCCACAGGCATATCGGCAAATCTTCGAAAGAATGGTTCGCATAGAAAAAAGTTAATGTATGTGGAGTGGTCACCACGGTCCCCGATCTGAATCCCATTGAAAATTTGTGGTCCGATATGAAGAAGGATATTGCCAAGCATCAACCAACAAATAATATTCATCTTTGGAAGACCGCTAGGAGCGCCTGGAGCTCAATACAAACAGAACGATGTAAAAGCCATGATCCGTCGTTGTAAGGCGGTAATTCAAGATAAAGGCTTCACAACAAATTACTAAATTTGTTAATTATTAAATGCATTTCACATATCTAACCTTATAAATAAAAAAAAGGGGGTTTTGGATCGTTTTCATCAATAAAATTTTTGAATATGTTCATCACTACTATTATTTTGACCGCCCATTTTTCAGGCTATTGCAAGAAAAAAATTCCTAAGTCGAAAAATAATAACTGTTCACTATCTTTGATTTCTCAGATAGATTAACAATATATTAACGTATCTTAAAAAAATTATATAAAAATTTGGATAAATGAAAAGTCATTAAATTTTAAGTTTTTGTAAATTCATTGCACGCACTACTATTTTTTTGACCGCAACTGTACATACAGTCGAACTTCCCTAACTCAGCGAATCACCATTATCCACGAAAAGAGTTCGAGTTAGGGAGACTTCGAGTTAGGGAATTTTTTTTTTAGTTTTTTAAATGAAACTACAATTTCATTCATTCATAAATACATTTCAAATTGCAAACTTTTTTCAACAAAAAAATTTAAGTTTGTTTAAGTCCTGTCGATGTTCCCAAAAATAGGTTTTATGGTTCTTTTGCTGTATCAGAAGATGTTCCCGAATCCAGTAGCATAATTAATTTTTGCATTTTTTAATATAATTTAAACTGGACCCTTTTCAATTTCTTAACAAATAAGTATAAAATTTCCTAAAAGAGATAAAAATTTGAATACACGCGCTGGTGCCACTGATAAAATATTATTGAGCTGGTGCGCTGACAAAGAAGTACATTTCGAGCATCTTTCCTATAGCAATTCTCTACAAGACTGGAAAATGTTTGATGCAATATTTTATCATATTACATCACCATATGTTAATGTACATCAATTATTACATATCCAAACGATCCGTTGTATCAAAGGCAAAAAGCAGAGGAGAAAAAAATCTCAAACTTTATTGGAGATTTTCCCGAAAAATTCGACTTACAGAAGTACGGGCCAATATTTTTGTTCGAGTTAGGGAGAAATTCGAGTTAGGGAAGTTCGAGTTAGGGAAGTAGAATTGTATGGAATTTGCCTAGTAAACGCTATTGCCACTCGATTTTGTTCGAGTTAAGAGAAACTTCGAGTTAGGGAAGTTCGAGTTAGGGGAAGTTCGACTGTATTAGAAAGCCTTTTTATATCTGCAATAAATTGTTGTAATCAGAGGCAGCACTCTAGTCTACCATATCGTGTTATTGTCCCATCGAATTCTTCATTCTCATTGTTAATATCTAATCAATTGACAAGCGCCCACTTGTCTTTTT